>VWYI01045061.1:4699-63934 GCA_013399455.1 Anthoscopus minutus
TATTTTTAAAATTAATTTTAAAGATTTACTTAAAATAAATTTTTGAATTAATAATTTTTCTATGATTTATTCAATAGTTTTTCCTTTTCTATCTTTGTCCAAATCTTAATTGTCTATAATATTTTTTGTAACGAGTTGATTTTTTTCCTGAGCTTTACACTCGTGAATGTGGCTCTAAAAATAATTCTTCCTATGCATTCGGAGAGAAACAATCTATAAATATGCCTATGCACTCTCAGAGTTTTATTGCTGACAGTTTTATTAAAAGCAACAAGTACACAACATCAGCATTGTTTCTGTTATGTTACTTGCCCTTGTCTGTAAAATATCAGCAAATAAGATAAGACATTGGGGTTTCAATTTGCCAAATGTGAGAAGTTATAAAAACAAATTTCCTATACAGCATATTTATGAAGAAAATGTATTACAGAATAAGAAGTTTGAAAAACTGACATATTTAGAACAAATTGCCATAGAAGTTAATTTCTTGTGAACCTTCAAGGTCATTATATTTCTTGCTTTTGTCCCCAGCTTTTATTAGTAAAGACACTTCTGCTTCCCACAATCTTTTTACTGCTTTTACACACTTTTTGGATTGCCAGATTTAACTTGGAAACAAAGAGCCATAAAATTATTAGAATTTATTTAGCTGACCTTTGTTTTAACTAACTTTAGTGATCTAAAAATAAGGTTTCTGGTTCAAACTGGTCTTCAAGCTCCTCTTGTAGTCAGGGAAGTCGTCTAGAGAGGAGCAGTGAGCTCCCAGGTCTTTGATAACTGTGCAGATTGGTCACCCAGCTTCTGAGTCAGTCTAGGTGAGAAGAGCCCAACCACTCTCTGACAATGGAAAGGAAATGCAATAATTCCTGGGAAACAAAACCCTACCCAAAAGAATGATTCCACTGAATCTTCTGCTGCTGGATTGAGCACTGAATCCAGCACACATTGAATGCTTTCTGCCCTCCTTAGAGGAAAACTCTTGGGATGACTTATCCTCCTACATTTGCCAACATCCTCAAACAAAATCTAAATAGTCCACTGTCTTTGCTGTTCTACACAATTACTTTTTATTTGTGTCTTTTTTAAAAAACATTTTTCATTTGTGAAAAGAAAAGCAAGTTCCAAGCCTATGAATTAGGAAGAGGAAAGTCATCCTTAATCTTCTAATTTTGGAAGTGAGAATAAACTATGGTAATAAAATGGTTTTTTGGTTTTTTGCTCATTTTTTTGGTTTCTTTTTTTTTTTTAATCGAGGTTATGTTAAGTTCTTTGCCTTTAAGAATTTCATAGGAGCATTGAAAAAAAAAACCTAAATGAAAAATAAAATTCCAAGACTTTGAGAAGAGAGTAATGGAGAGAAAAACTAACACTAAAAATAAACAATTTTTTAAACTCTCCCTACAGTAAACTACTCTTAAAAGTGTATGTGGGTAGATCGGTTGGAGTTCTGCTAAATTCATTAACCTTGGGAATGTCCACAGAAGTCATAGGATAGGCTACCCAGGACACTGAACTAAGCTTCAAGTCTTTCCCAGGGTAAAGCTTTTCCAGCACTTGCAGCACGATGTCAAAGCAAATCTTTTCCCAAACCTCCTGGAACAGTTACAGGCAAATCACTGGAGACATAAAAAGTATCTGGGGCCTCAGCCAGCAGCATTCCTGTATGAATACTGGTATCTCAATTTGCTCTTTATTTTTCTTAATTGGCATTATGCAATTTCAAAGATTTACAGCCAGCAAGACTAGGAAAAATAAAATAAAGCAAGACCAGACCTGAGACTGAAAGTAACCCTTTACCATATAGTGGACATAATTTTCTACTGCAAACTCCATTTACTGCAAACTAATTTACAGCAAATTCTCCCCCTAAGTGTTCTGTAAAAAGTCATCAACCCCCCCCAGATTATATCTCATCTGTGTTTTGTAGAATGAATGTTTTAATTCACTGGAGCAACAGAATAAACCACAATTGCATATATTTTAGACTGAGGGTATGCTTCCTTAAAAATGTATCCCATTTTAGCATGTAAATGTCAGCTTCTTAAAAAAAACGATCCATAGACTGCATGATTATTTTGTGTATACTGTCAAACCTTCCCATAGCATTTTAAAGAAGTACCTCAAAGTTGTGGTACTGCTGTTGTGAAACCTTTTGTAGATAATCTCTGTAATCAGGAGCATCTAACTCTAAAAGAGAAGGTTATAAAAGGCACAGAAGGCAGTTTAGCATGTAATTGTCTTTGAGAGATAATGGGAACTGGGCATGTAACTCCCATTTGTACCTCACAAAATCTCCTCTACAGAAAATCAAGAGCCTGTGGTTATGTGAGATCTACCAAGAGAGAGAGAGAGTTGCCTTGGGAGAAGTTTTACCTTGAAAACAAATTTTGTACAAATGAATAGGGCAACTATATGTAGATTTGGCCTCATGGGAGCAATTCTTCCACTACTTTCCTGCACTTCGTGTCCCTGATATTATCAGTCATAAGAAGTGGTTGAGGTTAGCAGAGTTAGAGGACTTTTCTTGGGCTCCTTATACATTAAAATATTAATTATTCTGTGTGGTAGTCAGTCCCCTGGTCCCGCTGATCATTTACTGCAGTTCTGCTTTGGAATACAGTGTTCTAGTAATTTCAGCCAGACCTGGGTCTTCTCCTGCCTTGTTTGTCAGCTGTGCTGGAGAGTGACTGTACAGTTGGCAATTGTGTGGCCCCTCTCAGGCTGTTTCTTCCAAGGGGCTGCACTGTGTTCCCATCCCTTTGGCTCGTGGCATACGAGCAACTGTGGGCTCTTTTTGCTAGGAAACATGTTCAAGCTTTAGGTTCCCTGCACTTCTCTGTGGAGGATGCTTCCAAAGCATGAAGATTTTTTCACCTAAACTGAAATCCAGCTCAATATTTTTCTTGGAATTTGTTTTCTATCTTCAGATTTTCAGGACTATGCCACCACTGTGTTCAGGTGTTCTAAAACACTTCAACATTAAGATTTTGGAAAGATAGCCTTAGTTTTGTCCCAAAACAACAATCTTTGCATAAACAATAGCAGTACTGTAGAAAAAAGATGCCCAATGAAAGGATTTAATCATACTGGATTTTTTTTTTGGTTTTGTTTTGTCTTTGTGCTGCAGACCTGTCATAGAGTCTCAGGTATGGAGCAGTAGTCCACTGCATGAGGTACTCTGTGCACAAAACAAGAAAGCAGGCCTTGATAAACTCAGCAATGCTTACTGAAATCTTCAATATAAGAAAAGGTCTTTTAGGGACAACCTCTGCCTTCATTTAGAAACAGTGATTCATTGTGATCAGTTACCAAGTTTGGCCTGAAACATAGTCCATGTATTTTGACTCTATATGTCTGGGTTATGTATTTTAGCTGCGTTTGCTTGACAATAAAGGCAGAAAAGCCTTCCTCTTGAACTTGGTGGAAGTGTTGGCTCGGACCTCTTGTAGAAAAGAAACAGACCAGAAAAAGATGATTGTTTTCTGTCTTGAATTCTGTTATTATTCCTAACTCAAATTGTAATTCTTAATTGCCCTGGTATAATTGGACTGCATGCACAATTTTTTTTTGGAGGGAGAAAGCTCACAAGGTCCACAAATCAATCAGACTTCTGTTAATGCTGAGGGAAATGTAAATCTTGAGATGTCAATACACCCTGCCACTCACTGCTCATTTTTTTAATGACTTTCTTGCCTCCAAACCTTCTAAAATACTTATCAAAATTAGAAGCTTAGATACGAAATTAAAATACATGGAAGTGACAGGACAAAGAATGAGACTGGCAATAAGGTGGAATATACACAAAAGGTGTAAAAATATTAGCAGGGAACTGTGAATGAGGGAAGGAGTTGAAGGAGTCACAGAACAATTCAGATATTGTTTTTAAAATTGAAATTTTTTCACCGTTTCCAAACTTGCCTACTTACTGAAAGGAGACCCCAAAACAGAGGACAAACAATGAAGATTGTTGATGAAAAAAATCAGGGACAATTGGGAGATAGACCTGCTGTGGGATTACTTCACAGCCCTCAGACTGTTCCAGCCTGCAGCAGTTGGATGCGAGCCTCTCTCTGCACTGAGATTGCTGCAAACAGCTGGAGGGACACCCATCCCCCTTCCTCTCCTTTGCCAACACAAGAGTCAGTTTTAAATTCACTAAATGTGGGTGAGAGAGCAAAAAAAAAAAGCTTTCACTGTTTCTAGGCTGACATGCAGATGTCTGAACTGGGAGTTTTTTAAAAATTTTGAGCAGAAAAACGTAGTGACTGATAATGAATATTCTCGGAGTTAGGAGTTTTTCTTTAAGAGTCGCCTCCAGTGTGGAGGTTTGCAGATACATGAAACTCTGAAGCAGTAGATTAGAAATATTGTACAAGAGAGGGTTTTGTGGAATAAGAGTTAGAGAATTAAGTGAGCATTACCTATTTCATACAAGTATGTAATATGTTGGTATTTCTGAAGGCTGAGAGAAATGTTATCTAGTGGTTCCTTCAGCTGAGGCTTACAGATGGAAAATCCCTATCCTGGAATGCATAGTGGAGAATAAAACTGGTTGTTGTGCTTTAAAGCACCACTTATGATCATATTAACACCATAAATTCCGATGCCTTATAGACACAGGCAGATCCATGGGTGAGTGATTAATAAAAAAATAAATTCCCATTGAATTATTTTCTCCTTTTTTGCTTTAATGACTCATCTATCTGCTTAACACAGTGCTCTGGGTGAACATTTACTTTTTTTTCTTAATTAATTTATAATAGGATTTTTTATTTTCAAGTTCCAAAGCATATTCTAAGTGGATTTGAACTCATGTGAAGCCATTGGAGAGTATGTGACATTTGAAAACCAAATTGGTAAATTAAGCATCAAGATTGCAGAGCATATACTCTTTTAAATGATTACATGCCTTATTTTTAAAATTCCATTTATTATGAGAATATTATGGATATATGGATATATGTTTTGTGAAATTATATAAAATCCATTCAGAAGTTCAGTTTTGGTCTTCCTTGTCAAAGCAGTCCTAAATTTACTTGTTCTGAAGTCAGAACTAAAACTGGATGACACACAGTCTGCACCATTGTATAATGTTGCACATAGGCTCTTTATCACTGATATTTCCCTGGTGGGAAGTTTCCTGTGGAGCCATAACACACCTTCTAGAAAGACTTGCTGCCTTAATGTCAAGATAAGCAGTAAAGCCAAAAAATTACAGGCAATACCTTGACTTTAAAAAGCTTCATTTCACTTTTTACGAACTCCTGCTTGGTAACATCAGGGCATTCTGGTGCTTGGTGTGTTCAGGTTGCCAAATGACCTGAGTCAGGAGTGTTCCTTGAGAACAAACCTCCCAGTGACACCTGTGATCTCAGTCAGGGTTTAAAATAAGAACTGCACAGGACTAAAGCCAGTGTAGAAACCCACAAGCCAAGGAGGCTTGTGCTTAAAACACTTAAAAAATGAGTAATACTCCCTAGTGGGTAAGGTCCCAAGCAAGCACAGGCAAGAGACACTGGGCTGAGCAGAGGATTTTGCAGAGTATACTTCTCCTTTAAGCCTTTTGGCAAAATTTTGCACTATTTTTGTTATTATCTTTGGGTTTTTTCTTTCCTTTTTCTGGTGGAAATATTTTTGTATCTTTCCTCAAGAGAGCTCTTTTCCTTGTTATTACTTCAGCTTTCAAATATGAAGTGAATGTTGCCCAAATCCTTGTATGTACTGAGTTACATTGAACTTCTAGAGAATCTTGGTATGTGCGGGAGGAGATAATTCCATTGTTTGGAGGAGAGAGTATTTTGGTAGCATAAGAGTCAGAGCTGATTCTTTGGCACAACTTAAAGCTAGTGTCAGTTGCAGGTCAAGACACATAAGATTTTCTTAAATTATACTAATTCTACATTTCTATTTTATCCTTTGTGCTTTTACCACAAACTAAGAGTAGCTTGCAGCAACTCTAACACTGAGATACCTATGCCTTCCTTCTCCTGTGGTATTTTGCTGCCTGTTGATTTAGACTTGCATCCAGTTGTTATCCACAGGCAGCTTTGCTAACTCACACAGCTATTCATGCTTTAGGCACTTTCACCTCTGGACATGGTAGATATGTTTTCTACTGTTCAAAGACATGCATAACCTCTCACTCTAACCTTAAACCAACACACAAACAGAAGTTTTGAAAAGGCAAGTTGCTTGCTGGATCATAACTTATTCTGATATGAAAATAAAGTGTGTGGAAATATTTCGTTCCCTTAAAATTCCTGAATGAATACCACATCTAGTATGAGCTCTGGTTGCCTTTGTTTTCATGCATAAGACTCCATGTGCTCTCTCACTTTCAGCATGAAATCACACTTTTATAAATACAATTTTTCATTACTTTCTCCTCAGACATTTGATATTTGACTTAAATGGGATTCTGAAAATATCTGAGCCATATCCCACAGGAAAAATTACAGCCGTAAAATACCATATAATCTATATCATGTCTTCTACAATTTCTCTTTAAATCTAGGATGGGGATAATGGGTGCTTTATTTATCAGTCCTCATCCCACTGCTATCCATTCTCTCTCATTCTGGAACATGCTCAGTTACATCCCAAGTTTGCTCCCTTTCAAGCCAAAACAAGAAACGTCAGAGAGGGAACACTAACATACTTGCTCCTCTTGTGTCAGCTTTGCTGATATGGGACTCAGGTAACTGCTCTACCAGACAGCTACAGGAGACTTTCTTCTTAAAGATGGAACTAAAATTCCTGCCATGGTCTAGGTGCTAAAAACCACTAGAAATTTAGAAAAAGATGATAGGAGCAGTTGAACCAGCAATGGGGAGAAAAAAATTGCAGATTTTGTGTCTCTCAGATATATTGAGGTGAGTAACAAAGACTGAAACTATGCAGATGTGAATCACTAGTTTGATGGCATGAAAAAGTGCCAGATCCAGGAAATGTGGTTTCATTTGTTGTTGTAAGAGTCTTTGTTTTTCAAACAAGCATGTGCGTAATGGAGACTTCAGCGCTATTGCTGGCATTTAAACTGACTGGATTTATTTTCTGACAGCCTTTAACAAGGTGTGATTATTAGTTTGGTCAGCAAGCAAAGCTATAAGTGTTAAAAAGATTTTCCAAATAAAAATCCTGGTTTTGGTCATCATATTTTTATGTGACCTGGAGCAATACCTTGGGGAAGTCACATTCAGTCGGGCCCTGCTGGATTGCAGTGAGTGAGCAAAGCACTCACACTACCAGTCCCATAAAACACTAAACATGTGATAAACATGCTATACCAAACAAAGGACTGAAAAATCAATGTGTTTTTGAATCCTGTTTTGTACTTGAACTTTGGAAATTTTATTCCTTATTACTTATTTCCTCTATCTTATTCAGCCTCACTTGGACTTCCATGTTGTTTTCCACATATAACTCAGCAGTTTTTTGGGGTATTAATAATTTCATCCCTATGCTACAGACAACCACCACTTTATTTTCAGTTATTTTAACTGAAAATTGTGCCCTAAATGCTAGTTTATGTTTGTACTGTATATCTCACAGGTCTGAAATTTTATATATATCTGAATCTATAAAATGGTGAATGCTTTTATTAAACTTTTCCACTGAGAGGATAACCTTGAAGGCTTCTGTTTCTGTCTTTATTATTTAAAGCATATTTCCTTCCTGGGTAAATTTGTCTGTGTGCAGATTTTTACTAAAATGTCTATCTTTAATGCTTACCCTAACTCATTTGTTTATCAACCTGCAAGCATGCAGGTTACTACCTACACCATAATTTTGACAGGCTAAGGTGATGCTAGTCCTGGATTGAATCTATTTATAGACCCACAGTAAGTTTTTTGGCAGTTAGAAGAATGTTTGTATTCAGATAAGTTAGTGATTGGTAGAAGTTTGGCGATCTCTCAAGGTGAGCAGAATTCTCAGCACATTAGATACAATAATTACATACAAGACAGACCATCAGAGAAATCAGTGCAGTAGTGCATATCAGTCTGTTATTTGCTTCATCTTACCTTAAAATTAATGAGTTTTCTGATGGGAATGTACCATCAGAAAGCTTTGCTCTCATCCTGTAACAGTCCTCAGCTGAATTAAGGGCACAGCTTTACTAAGGATATGTCCTATTGCCATAGTAAAAGGCAAACTTTGACTCCAGAACCAAAAATCAACATTAAAAAGTCAACTTTTACCCATTTAGGTGTTCCTTGGAATCCACTTCTTAGCAGTGTGGCTTCACAATTTTCAAGGAATAGATGCAGATTTACCTCAACCTTTATCAGGCTTATATTTTCATTTACAGAGGACTATCTGTTTTCACTTTTTGGCATTACTTTTTGCCCTTCATCATGACTTCTCTTTTTATTAAATATTCCATGATTTTATATGGCCTTTACAGAGCCACAGCAAAGGAGAATTTAGATTTAAATAGTTTTGGAGAGCAGGTTGGCTTTCTATCCATCTGCTTCTTCCCACTGGGCCCGCTGTGCTGCCTTCCTGCCTGAGGGGCTCTGCTGTTAGACCTCTGGCAGAATCAGCTTTCCATGGCTGAGTTTTCTTGGCTTCTATGAGGGAAAAGGGAGAGAGCAATAATAAAGAAGGGAAGCCATGCTATTGTCTGATGGAGCAACTCAGAAGAGTGACAAGTGCTGCTGGTATGGTGCTTGGATTTGCCCTGTGGATGGCTGCACATCCTGCAGGTGCTGTGCTGCTCTCCCAGGTGCTGGCACAGTAACCCCAAGCACGGGAACTTGTGCTGCTGGCACGTGTGTGTGCAAAGCAGCCCCTTTTCAGAGAGCTTGTGCCCCCACAGAGCTCATCCAGCCCCAGAGGTGAAGGATTTCCCCACAGCAGGAATCCTTTCTGCCCTGCCACTTCCTCCTCCTCCCACTTCATTAGGTTTGCTCGTAAGTACTGGAAATTTTGCTTTCTCTTGTTAAGTGCTGGTGTTTCAAGACATTGTCAAGACCAAGAAGACTTTTCATCTGCTTCCTTAATTTATCCTGTAACTTCCCTTGAGGAGTAAATGAGATTTTAACCAGGGATTCAATTTGCAGCCTCGCTGTTGAAAGTTGGTCAGGACTCAAGGACTTCTGAAGCTGAATATGGTAACCTGTGGATATAATGAAAAAGTGGCTTCAGTATTTCTCTGTTTCTGTTTTTATTAAAAATACAAATGCCTTGTCATTATCTGCACTGCTTGGGTTACTTTTATTGTGTTTGTCACTGTCTATTACTTGTTTAAATATAAGAAATGAATAAGTTTTGTAAAATTTGTCACAATTTATTCAGCCATGAAGGAAGTTTGGGTCAATTCAGGAGGTAATAAAATACATGAGGAGAAATAAATGTTTTTCTTAAGAATGATTCTGAAGGAGAGGTGGTCTTTACTAGTAAAGAACTAAAAGTTCTAACTTTTCTTCAGTAACAAAGCATCTTTCTAGAGAGTTCATTGAAATAAAAAATATCTTAAGTGGTCAATCTTTCTATCCCTTCAGGTATGTGAGACATTTTTAATGACAGGTTCATTTTTGCTTTTGGTGACAGAAAAAGCAGGCTGCCAGAATGGTAAATACTGAAATCACGCAGACCTACATATTTACACAGCAGTTGTTTTTTTCTAAATGTTATTCCTCTGTGTTATGGCTACAAACTCATATGCTGAATAAGTTGAGTTATTCAACTCCATATGTACTTCAGGTGACTCTAAAAAAACCACACACCCAATGGCAAAGGCAGTTCAGAGATAGCTAAACAAACGTTAATGAGTTGCTGTGGTTAATTACCAGTTTCTGGTACCCATTTCTCAGCCTCCCCTTCTCTGTGGTATTGCTTTCTTCACCTAAGCAAGACAACATCAACACACTGAAGTGACAACCACAGGAGCAGAAGCACAGCCACTTTCAAATTTAGGAAGTTTAATATATGAGCCTTTAAAAGATCATGATCCCCATCAATAAAAACCCGAGACAACCCAATGCTTTCTGAAGGAATGTCTTTGTTCCTAAAGTAAAGTATACAGAAGTCCATCTAAGTATGAGCTTCATGAGTTCTTCACTTGGCAAAATTATCAAGGCAGGCAAAAGTCAGTGACTCTTTTCTTAGGCTAATTCTTAGCCACCAAAAAACTGCACCCCAAAAGGCATGTACAAAAAAAAAAAATTGACGTAATGCATAGTGAACATGCAAAACCACTAATGACTCCAAAAAATACTAAAAAAGAGAGCCAAGTCAGGGCCAATTTTGTTCCTAAAGGAATATTTATTAAAAAGTGTTGTCAGAGAAACAATCAAAAAAATAGGTGTTTCAGTATAGTGCTGGCTTAGTAGCTATGACTCCTGTTGCCCGAGCCTCCAAAAATGGATGGTTCCTCTGAACCTTTGATTTGCAGGCTGTGTAAAACCATGACATGACCCCAGAGATGGAGAAACCCCTGCCCATGCAACCTCTCTTTCAGACAATGAGTAGATAAATGGACTTTATCTCATGTCCCTGAAATGTCACTCACCAGCTGGAAAACCAGATAGAGGTTTTGGGTGATGCATGCCTGTCAGCTGTGAGCTGTACCATCAGATGAACTGCTAATTACATAAAAGCCTGTAAACAGCTATCAGCTATATAGATTGTAGACTTAAGTCACTGGTATTGAGCAAGGAATGATTCAAACAAATGGCTTTCATGTGAAAGGTTACAGCCAAAAGAATGATTGTCCTACAGGATTCTGGTTCTGTGTTTCTCTTTCCCTCTTTTTATTGAGGAGTAGAATTCCTGGAAAGCTAAAATTTTTTAGGAATTTTAGGGGAGATATTTTTTACCAGCATTCAGTATTGTTTCCTTTTCAAAATTACAGCAGTTGTAACACTGACTTATGTTTCTCTTTGCAGTTTTTGAGTAATAGCTCTTGCATTATCACCCCAGCTTTTAACTCCCTTGTGTTAAGTGAAGAGCTGATTTTCTTTCTTTTACTGACCATATATTTCTTTGACTATTAGGCATGCAAAACTTTGAAAGTTAAAACAATAATATACCTTTTTATAGAAATCCATATGTTAAGGAACTGCTGTTCCTATACCTCAAAATTACAAAGTAATTTCTCCATCAGAGAAATTAATGTTAGTTATATGCCTAGGACATCTGTCAGTGTTTAATGATTCTCTAGCCAGCAAATTTTAGAGTACCCACTTAAATATACAAACAAAATATTTCCCTGGTAGAGAAGAACTAGTTTTCTAACTTTTATTCAGGAATACATCTTTTTACTCTGTTATATCTTGTCTGTTCAAAACCAGAGGATTATCATGTTAATCCAAGACAAGCTGTAGTGATTCAGACACACAGTCACAATTCTCAGAGGGCTAAACAAAGAATTATTGATGTTTACCCTCTAAACACTCTAAAAACAAACCAAGTTTTTTGAAGTTACTCATAAACAGCTTCCACTAGGGCTTCAGTGGACATGAACTCCCAAATATTTTAAGTTCCAAATATGTGAAAACAGGTCCAAGATTGACTATGAATGATAAATTTTGACTTGGATATGACTGAACTTGAAGGAAAGCATCTGTTATTATTTAGTGTTGTTATTGCTACTTCCATCAGTAGCAAATAATTTGAATACAGAGAATTATTGTGTTTCAAAGAAATAAGAAGGGAAGATAGGAAGGGTGAACACAGAAAACTGGTCCCTCAAATCCAGAATTCTAACTGGTAAAATCCTGCTTTAACACAGTATCATATACTGAGGCTCATCTGAAATGAATAGTGTAAATCTGACTAGGAATAATTGTACATAAAGTAGCATGTTATTTAAAAATAACATGTAGCATGTTGATCTGTGGAAGTATGATAATTTGTTCCTTTAGTGATGTGGGACTAAAAGTAGAGTACTCCAACACTTCATGGCAAAATGCTGCCAGCAGTGTGGATGTGTGTGTGCAAGACAAGCATCAAGTCTCACTGGCCTCATGGACCAATGCTGAGCTGTTTCTTAAAACTTTTATTGTGACACACATGACAGCTGCAGAAAGTGCATTTGTACACACAAATCCCAGCATCCTCAGGCAGATTTATTTCCAAAACTCTTGTAAATGCACAGAGAAAAGCAAAACTTCAGACACTCTTTTCCATGCTGTTTTGTTTTGTTTCTTTCATCACGCACACTGCTCAAGCACAGCTATCAGCTGTCTGTGTGGCTTGTCTGTGCCAGTGCTGCTGGGTGTAGGACTGTGATCTCTTACTGTAGGGGAATTGCCATTTCAGCCAGTGGCACCAGAGTGACAGCCATGGGGAGTAAAATATGCAACTACTGCAGGTGGCAGTGGAGCTAGCATGAGAGAGGAGACAGACTTCACCTCTGAGATGAAATCTTCTGAAAAGAGAGCGTCTGTCTTTCAGCACATTTCTGGTATACTTTTCTACTTGTTTGCAGAAAATACTGTATCATACTATTGTTTTTTTAAAAAAGAAAAAAAAATCAATGACAGCAGACAGTGTTATTAAGAATCAGAGTACAAAAATCTATCACAAAACCCAAGGAATTAAGATTCAGGTATAAAATGGCTGAATTTTGAGAGCCTAAACTCGGGGGACCCTTCCCTCATTATAATGACAGTGGATTTGGGCTTGATTAGGGTGATAAAACTCACTGTCCATTCTTAAGGAAGAAATACTATGGAAGATACAGCACTGAGTAATACTGTTTATATATTTGAATTTAATGTTTAAAAATATATACTCAAGAAGTCCTTTTTAGATTAAAAGTGATGTGCCCATAACATGTAGTATAGGTCAGACTGAAGATTCAACATTCAAACTTCCTTCTGTCAGTTCTTCACAATAGTATCTATCAAAATCTTCCATTTGTACTATGCCTACTGTGTTTATACAAGGGGAAAGAATAAGAAACACAAAACCAATGGAAAACTCCAACTTGTTTTACAGACTGTAGTACTGTTCTTCTGCTGTCCTGGTTCATATAGGATTTATTGCATTCTTTTGCACTCTAAAAGCAAAGGGTAAAACACATCTTCTTGCAAATGGGATGCTATCTTCTATCTTATTTTCTCTTTTGTCTCTCATCTTCACTGCAAACAATATTGGGACATCAATTCACATTTATTCACTTTAAATCTTGACCAAATCTGAAAGGAGTTGAGGAGGAGGTGGAGGGAGATTTGTTACCCAAAGAAATTTCCTTTGCTGAATTCAAAAGCCTGCAGCAAGCAATGTGGAAGAGCTTTGAAAGAACAAATCAGAGCAATCCTTTTAAACTGAAAGTTTGAGGCACTGCTATCATGTCCTTACAAAAACCAAAATGGTGCTTTCTGCCTGAAAGAAATGCCTCAAAAACGCCTCAAAGTGGTACTGGAAAGCAAGAGGCATGAAAAAAAAACCTTGAGGGTTCAAAGCCGAAGAGACACCTATGATCCAGTAACTTGGTTAGTTTTTTAGGGCAGTTCTCAAGGAGTTTCTCCATAAGATCCAGTTTGTACTTCAGGTTAATTTGTGTTCTGGCCATTAAAATGAATGGGAAGTTGAATTTAGCAGGAGCACAATCAGGCCAGGCTGAGTACTTTTAAATATCCTGCTGCTTCACCCACTCTGAATAGCACTGAGCACTGTGTTAACAAACCTCTTCAGCTTCCTCTAATCCCAAAGGGAATTTCATGTCGGTAGAAGCTCAGTGTATTTATTAAGACGGTTCCTTTTGCATTTGAGGAAAGAATTTCACAGCTATATTTCTAAAGATTTCAAGGTGACTAAACAATGGCAGCCACTGTTGACATCAGGAAGTACTGGCAGGAGACATTTAGCAACCAGAGCTATATATTATGTATGCTGTGTAAACTTTTACTCTCATGCTAAACAGCACTTAAAAATGCCATCAGTGTTATACCATATATTTCTCACAGAGCTCTATTGTATGCACAAATGCCCTCAAAAGCTTGCACTGCCATTTCTGGAATGATCCTGGACAAGACATACTTTCAGGAGAACATTTTATCAGTGACCAGATCTAGTGAGCTTAGTAACAATAATTCAAGAGAGGCAAGAGTTAACACAGAAGGAATGGCACATTTCCTGAAAGGCTTCTGCCTTCTGCTATGGACTATTTCACTCAGACCTCCCACAGAGTCAACTTTCTAAAACTGTGAGTTTCTTTTTATTCCTAATTTAGAACCCACAGAACATTGAAAAGTCAGATAAAGTATCTTCTCTCATTTTTTTATTAGTCCTAGCACTATGAGCCCATTTCGAATTTGGTTTCTTATTGCAAGCACCTTTAAAAAAGCTTGCAATTTTCAGTGGGATTTAAAGACCTAATGCTTTTACCAGCTGCTGCTGTTAAAAGAGCAATTAAGATCTTCCTCCTGCAGTCTTTTCTCCAAGCAGTGAAAACTAGAATGATTTCTCAGAACTCTAATCCAGGGGAAATACCTGCAAGGAAAAGTTAAGTAGCAGTGGTGGTGGGGGGGAATCACTCTAGAGGGAGCTGGAATAAAAACTCAGATGCAGGTTGAATCATTAATTCTTTATTCATTCACTGAATCTGAAGAGTTAAGCTTATGTGAGCTTCAAGATGAATAAATGGAACTGTAGATTTCAATTCTTTAAAATATTCTTCAATTTCTCAGTGAAATTATTCAGTGTTCCTGAAGAACCACATAAGGAAGCACATAATTTTACTGCTGGGTGACACAATAATGATACATGTTTAAAATGTTGTTTCTAGCATTTAAAAGAAAATGGTCTATATTAAAATTTCAACATCTGAACTCTGAAGAAATTTTCTCTAATGTCATGAACATGCTTTTGAAGAACACATCTTTACCTTAGGACTGAAAGGAGTACAGTGGAGAGAATGAAAAGGCTCTTAGTCAGAGCTAATCACAACCATGTTTTGGCCTAGAATCACCAAGAAAAGATGAATCCTCTAGGTTTGTATCATTCATCACTCAGTCTGTATTCTTATATGTCTTCTACTCGTTCTCCCCATTTCAAAATGAAGCCTCATTTTTTGTGAAGCAAATGATAGAGGAGTAAAGGAAGCTGTAAAACACTTTCTTGGGCAGCAACAAGTACCCCCGATTATCTGGTCTGCCTGACTCTGCACTTGAGGTATTTTTGCAACAATATGAAAGTGAAGGTTAAAAAAGTAGGACAGTGTTGTTTAACTGACTTTTACTTTGGCTACCAAGCAGCAAAAGCCACTGAGGAAGCAAAATTGATATGGGTTGATTTAATAATTTCCCTGTCCCCATCTTTTTCACTCTCCAGAACAGCAACTCTCGTCAAACAACATTCACTCTTTACCATCTACAAGAACAAGCAAATGTGACTGCATATCTGAGAGGACTTTCGCTGTGATCATGAGCTTCTCATGATCCATGTCATACAATATGCTGTGACAGGTTGTTTGAATATACCCAATTCAGACAGAAAATGAAGGGTCAGATTTACCAGTTTGCTGGAAGAAATCTAGTATTCAATAGAAGCAGCACATGTCAAGTGCATGGTTGTGACTGCCATGCTGATGTCTGTGGAAAGCTGAAATAGTACACAAAATTCAGCAGTGTCAATATCTACTTACTGAAAAGCATGCAGGGTTTGTAAGATGATCTGTTGTTATGTTGCAGAATTCAGGAGACTGGAGCAGGAGAAGAGAGAAGACACATGACAGATATTAAAAACCAACAAATTTTGTGTTATCAGCAAAACTGCAGTCACAGAGTATATGAAAATGAGTGTTATTGAGGGTGCTTCAAAAGGATTGCTAGATAAATTATGAACCCTTTTGAGTATCTAGAGAACTTGTAAAAAACAGCTTGAAAGGTAGGCTGGAAAGAGGGAGGAATGCACACATAATCATAAGGGAATTATACAGCCTCCTGGCAAAAATCTCTTGCTTGATTGGAAAATATCACAGAATTCAAGTGGAAGTGAAATAAACTCTATCAAACAGCAGTTTAATTTAACAACAACAACATAAACAAAGACAAAATCTAAGTTACTAGAGAGGATATGAGCTGCTTCAGCCAGTGAAAATTAAGAACTACATGATATCCATATAAAATACTGTAATGACACTAGTTTGAATACATAAGAAAATTATTTTCAAATCATATTACCAGATCTGTAGTTGAGTAAAGAATGAATAGAATATTTTGAAAAAAATATCTATTATTAGGTTTACAATTCCCTATTATTTAAAGGGAATAAAAATGATAATGAAGGAGATGTCATAATGAGAACAGTGAAAAGAGTTGCGGGCCATGAAAAAAGGGAAAAGAGAAAAATAATATAAAAAGAAAAGAAAGCTGAATTATATGAGTTAATAAGCCAAATCTAGGGCATGGAAGAAGCTGAAGTCTGTTCATGGAGGTCAGTGTTGCATTCTGTCTTCAAAAAAGAAAAATTACACCCTATTACATCCCACCCGTCCAAAAGACAATCAAGTCCTAAAATATTTTCTCAATAAAAAAAAAAAAGAAGAAACAAAAAAGAAAAAGAATAAGCTCTGGAAACTTCTTGTTAACAGAGCTTTATAATGTTTGCTGCCTGAAAAACTTAATTTGTGATTTCATATTTAATTGCTAAACCACCGAGTACCTTCATTTACACAAACACAGTGCTCATGGAGGCACATAAGGACAGGAGATGCACAAATTTATGGAAAAATTGAAACTGAACTTCAAAAGGAGGTCATTATGATTTTCATCCAAGTGTAGGAATTAGCTGCAAGACTGTTTGAGTAAATAAAATAGTATTAGAATTCAATTAACCATCAAGAGACTAATCAGTAACGCTATATCATTTTAGCAAGCATTTGACAATGATTTAAAAGAAGCAAGAGGTAAGTCATTCTAAATCAACGACGCTGACAAATCTCAGCAACACATAGTCTTGTGAGAGCAAGAAGCTCCCTCAGAATTAGGACATATCTGAAAAACCATCCAGTACCCACACTCTGATTTCCTGTTTGCCAGGCTTGTGCCAGGTTTGCCAAACAGAAATGATGACCTTAGATACTTTTTACTTCTATAAATAAATTTATCAACAGATATCTCCTAGTTATTTTTATAGTGCACTTGCCAAAGCACTGTACAATTGAAATTTAGTAAATTGCTTGTATTTAGAATGTGAGAAAAAGATTCTTATATATATTCAGACAAAATTTCTCCCATCTGAGGAACTGGAATGCTTAAATGGCTGATGAGGATTTGGGATTCACTTCCCATCAGCAACAGGAGACAAGAAAAATAAGGCCAAGTTCTATGCTGGGAGATGCAGCCTTAGTGACAATGGGACTGTGAGCTTGGCAAGAGCTTGTTCAAGCATCCAAGGATATTGCCTGCCCTCCTAGGCTGTTGTGAGGGGAAGGTGAACCAAAGGCACTCCTCTGAGACTGCAGGTGACACCAAGTGGCATCTGTAACAACACCTCTCCAAAGTTCACACAGGTGGACAGTGGAGGTGGGCCAAGAGCACCATGTCCCTTTCTCTGTGTAGCCTTCAGGGTGAGGGATCTGGTTTCTCACCCAGCCATCTATCCAGCTGCTTCCAGGGACAAGAGCTCTGTCTGGGAATAGCAGGTACATGCACTGAAGTCTCTTGGAAAAGTAACAAGCACTTCCTGCTTATTGCATTGCTCTGGGGGTCACCCTTGGCAGACAACAAGAATCCTCTCCCACCACCCCTCCATCCCTGCCCCTACAGGAAGGCTTTATTCCTTGTTGCTGAGGAGGAATTCCACCTTTGGATGTGAAGGTATTTTGATTGCGGTTGTGAAATAATATAAGTAAGCCAGGCTGCTCTGGGTTTTAGCCTTTTCATTCTGCTTTGCCACTTTAAAGAAAAAAATATTTTTCTCCAATTAAAAATAAAGTTGTCAGCCCCTTTCTGATAAGAATAGATTTTTATTCCTACAGTGCAAAACCAGTCTTTGTTATCTGATTCATCTGCAATTCCAGGAATTTGTCAGGTCCATACACATAGAGGACTTCATAGGACTTAGAATTATGATCGTAGGAACGTGTTTAACTGTCTGAAGATTACTTATCTAAACTTGGTTCCTTCCATAGCCACTAGGGAGATATAGAGACTTTGGAGGGTCATCCTAGAAATGACATAAATAATTCTTTCCCATTTCTAACTTTATTCATTGAGTAGAGATGACAGTTTTACATTTGATGCTGAACTTTAAGATGGCCTAGTATGTTAGCTGACAGGAAAAAAGAGAGTAAAACTATAATAATTTGCAGTTGCAGATTAAATAATATATATCACTAATACATTGGAATGATCCACCATCTGTGATTTAGAAGGTGAATTAGCCAGGTTCCTTCTGAGCTAATAGAACTTTCTCCAGCTTCTGAGTTTTAGACAAGACTTGACTTGTAGCAATGCCATTGTTTTTTTACATTGCCAACAGAAATATCCCCATTGCTCCCTTCAGTGATTTAACTGGTGGTGGTGAACATCATCTACTTTTAGAACCTTCCACTTCAAGAAGCCAGAATCTTTTATGCAACTTCTAAATCCTATTTTGCTCAGGTCCTTTTTAATTGTTGAATGTTTATAATGATCTTTTGTGGTTTCACTGTGTTTGGTTTTGTTTTGTTAGAACATTTCTCTTTATAGGCAATGTTTTGCAATTAGCACTGTGGTGATAATCTTTCACAGCAAATACATGCAAGCAAGAAAATCTTTCCTTGCAAAGAAAGAAAATTCATACTCAATTTTTACAATCTCAACCTGTGTTTATACTTCAAAAATTAACGCTGTTTCCTCCATGCCCCTAGAAGCTCTCCTTCAGATCTAGTTTACCAGATTCATTTAAATGGAAGCTGGGAAGCCATTTGACTTAAACTGAAGTTGTAAAATATTCATGATGGAAGTAAGTTCTCTGCTAAACCATGGACACATTGTTAATATATTTCTTGATGACTTGTCTCCATAAATCACAGTTATTATAAATGCAATGAAAAAAAATCACAGGAAAATTAAAAAAAATCACAGGAAAATAAAGAAAAATCACAAAAAAAAGTAACAAGAATTTTTGTTATGAAATGAAAATATACAATCCATTCTGAAAGACTTCATCATGCTACTTTAGTTCATAGTGGCATGAATGCAAAGCAACATGCCATAGAGTGGTGCCTAACTGTGGGACTCTGGTCCCACTTTTTTCATCTGTTGGAGATTGCAGCCCCACACCTGTTAATCTGGCAGAAGGTAATACAGACTTTTGCTTCCACTATTTTTCTTTACAACTGCAAGATTTCAGGCTCAGAGTTCCTATAAATCACTGTCCAAGCAGCTGGACTCTCTGCATTCTGTTTCTCACTAGATTAATTTCTTAGTCACATATATTCATTATATTTGCTCTGATTTCTCTAACTCTCCTTCCTCTACTGTCATTGTCGCCATTAAGTTCTGTCTCTATATAACCTCTGTCTATCATCTCTATACCTCTTAGCAATATCATCTGTATCCAGATCTGCAGGTATCCAGTGGATCATTACTGGCAGTTTGTAGTCACCTGCTGTCTGCAATGACTTGTGGGATCCCTGCAGTGCTGATTTGGAACCTCTCTAAGTAGCACTGCCATTACTCAGTAGGGATTTTGTACAGTACAAGAACATATAGACTGGCTGAACCAAAGAATTACAGGAGAGTTTTAAATAGAGTGCAGTCAGTGGGTGCCTGTGGCCTCATTTATTTTTGAAAGACTGTATTGATGTATCTCCTCCCCAGAATTCAAATGGAAATCTGGGAGAAGATCCCTTGAAAGACAAGCCAGAGAATGAGGGAGACCCTCTTTACCCCCTACATTAACATTTCAACCTTGCCTCAAGTGCTTAGTACCGAGTTTGAGAACAAGGGAAATGGTGTCCTGAGGCTTCAAGGCACTATTTCGCCTTTGTTCAGACTTAGGCCATCCTGACTATACAGATTACTGTGCTTCAGCAGGAAAGGCTCCCTCATGTCCTAAGGAGGTAATAACTTCTCTTCACATCATCATTGTCTCAGCTCAGCTGTCATATTGCTAATTGACCTTTGGTGTCCCTGAATCAAGAGACCATGCTAAAAAGACATCTGTGCTTACCTCTAAGTGTCTACCTACTCATCATGGCTAAGTGTGGGCTAATGAGCCCTCATATATGGTGTGCAGTAGCCAACAAACAAGCGATAGTGGATTATGAGAGCAAGGTTAATATTGTACAACTTATGATGGATAGAAATAATTGTCTATTTTTTTGCAAGTCTCCGTGCAGTATTCATAAAACAACAGCAGGAAAAACCTGAGTGATTTGCAGCATTCAAAAAAAGCAAAACTCACAGGAAATTGATGATGGATAAATTTTCCAATCCAACTCCACATAATGACTTGGCAATTCAAGCCTGCAAAGTTTTGGATTCTGAATGTTTGTAGTTTTTCAGTGGGAGTTTTCCCCCCAAGGCAGTCATTGTCTGAGCTGATAAAAAGTACTGAGGCAGTCAGTTGTCTAGATGGGAACCAAGTACACAGACTTCTATGGAGGAGAGATTTATGTGTAAGACTTTCTAAAAGTCAGGGAGGATGGGGAAGTCAAATATGGATGTTCCAGCAACATCTGTGTGTCCCAGATCACATGTAAGGGGGGGTACAAGAAACATACAAAATATACCTTGGTAGATCTACTCTTAAATATGAATTATTCCTTTTTTTTTTTATTCTAGTGGAAGTGAACATTTGCAGTCCTTTCTCACTTTTGTAAACCAAAGAACTAGATGAAACTGAGTTGCGCTGGATGTTTCATGGGTGTTCTGCAGTCACACAGGGCAGGTCTTAGGCAGGAAGGTGTGCACAAGAGCAGTGGTAGATCAGGTGTCAGCATCACCAACCTGCGCCAACTCCTCTGCACTGCCAGCACCGGCCAGCACCCTGAGATCAGAGCATCTTACACTAAGCTACTGCACTCAGTACTACATAGCTCTAACAGTGGTGTTCCACTCCACATTGGGGAACAACAGCTGTGTCTGATCAGGATCTACAAGTTTTGGCCCTGTCTTGTAGTCGGGTGCTCATTTCGGCAAACACACTGAGAGGAAACGAGCTAAAAATATCAGTGGTTAGAGCAATCACTCTTATACTGTGGCATTCTCAAACTGAGCACCTTTCTGTAGCAGAGCACAACACAGAAAAAATTAGAAAGCTGGTTGTCTGTGGATAATTTTACAGTCTCTGAGAAATAGTTAATTTAAGAATGAAATACAGATTGATATTATCTGCTATAATAAATATAACTTTCTTCATTTCTCAGTTGAGCTCTCCAGCTAAGTGACTAGAAGTTCAGAGATTCTGTAGATTTCTGTGGTTTTGTATCTACATGTCTGTCATCTGATTTATGAAATGTAAATATGACTTCAGCTTTTTGTTCATGTTGCATAAATCAGCAAGTTTTGGCTTGTCCATTAACTATGAAGAGGCACCAGACTACAGATTTGATGAAACACATTCCCTTTTTTTTTTAATTTGCCCTCAAGATATTTCAAGCCATTTCAAAGTTGAATAAAATAACAGACACTAACCCAGCGTTTTATTTTCCTTTTTTAACTGGTTTTGATTACATTTTTTTCCTATTTAGGGTTACCTGAATTATAACACTGCACTCAGCTCAGAATGTAGGATTGGATCAAAATATCAGATATTTGTTGAAAAGACAGCACACTTTCCAGTAGGAAATGATAACCTGGATGACTAGCAGACATCTTGGTGATTATCATTCTACCTGAGATTTAATTTCAGTGTGCTGACATTTCTTGGTGAGTCAGTGTCAAGGGAACTACAAAAATGAAACTTATTTTTTCACTTTACACCCAGATACACAGTAAAGTGAAGGGGCAGAAGATACTATATACAGCAAAATCTAAGAATTAGTTTATCATATGGAAAAACTGTGATATCTTTCCTCTGACTAGGAATAGTATTTCTTCATCACATTGGTGTAGCATAGGACAGTGTTTTTATTGACAGATACAGAGTTCCCACGTGCAAATAACCTGCTGCTTGTATCTTTGCTGGCTAAGATAGTAGTGCCTTGCTGTAACAAAGTACTGCTTTTTCCAAGCTTACAGTCCAGAAATTCAACAAGTTTTGAAATAATTTGGTTTTCAGCCTCTTAAAGTCAGTGAAAGACAAAGGTCTGGTTTCTTATGAGACTTTCAGTGGCAATTACAAAGAGCCCAACTTTTAATCCTTTTCGGAACTCACTGGTAAGAATATCCACATACAGAAAAAAGGACCTGTTTCAAGTGAAGTGAATCATGGAATTGATTAGCTTAGAAAATATCTTAAAAATTACCAAGTCAAACTGCAAAAGAATCCCAACAACCGTCCCTGAAAAACATAAAGCAAAAAATAAAAGTTGATCATGGTCGTTGGTCAGATAGTTGTCCATTTGATCATTTTTTTGTTTCCGTAAGACAGTAATTCCAATAACAGAATTGATGACATACATAAGTGTGAAATGTCATGTGGTTGTTCAGAATTTATTTTGCATCTCTAAAAGAGATTCTTTTTTTAAAGAATAAATGTATCCCCTCCTCCATATCACCGATTAATGGAATGATTTCTTGTTGCTGGGGTTACCTTAAGCAAGCAATACACCAAGCCCTTTTTGTATCCACCTTGTGTATTACATGTACATGTGTGTGTGTAAGCTGTTTGTTCTTTTTTTTTTAATGAATAGAAGCTGTGTTGGGAAGGTGGGAGGTCAAAAGTTCACATTTTCCTGAAGAATCATAATGAAAAATGAGTCCATACAGACTGGTGTGGTAAAAAGCTTTATGAATGGTAAAACAGTATTAGAAAGTAACCTGTTGAAAATCTTCTACCATTTTCAGAATGTTTCTCTTATATTAAAAATAAACATGGCATATACAGTGTATTATTTTATACGCCTAATTGAAAATCAGGTTTTCCCCTTCTCCCTTGTTAATCTTGTAGTTATACAAAAATCTTTGTGTCCCCTCTGGTGGTGATGATAGCTCTGAGGCTGTATAAAGATGCAGGAAATATAGCTCCCGGTATAATTTTAGGTGTTACTAATCAAATGCTGTAAAAGAAACACAGAGCTGTAAGCATGAATTCTTGCTCTTAAATATGCTTGCTCTTAGCCTTTAAATTAAAAAAATCATCTGCAGATGCTGAAATAGCAGTGAATATATAGTAGAAATAGTTTTCTACAAACAAATTTAAGTAAAGTAGAACATTTCTAACAACTTAGAATGATATGCATGCATGTATGCTAAGAGTGAGAAAATGACATTAGTTAAAATTGGGTTTTGCATGCTGTTGTGTGTAATACAATTTTGCCAAAGATCCCAGCTGAGCTGTCTTTGTATTAAGCACTTCCAAGATACAGAAAAAGTTATTACAGCATCTTTGCAATGAGGACTTTCACTCTAATATTACAAATGTAGGAGAATTAAAATTCTGTCCCTTTTCTGAACAGGTAGGCAGCAGAGGTACAGAAAGATTAAATGAATTTTTCTAGAACACATTGCAAAAAGAGTATGGTGCATTTTATATTAGCCATGAATATACTTGTTTTTACTTGTTTTTATAATTCATTATCATGGTATTTTTTCCATCAATTGCCTGTGTATTGCTTGTTGGATCACAAGTGTTAACAATATCCTGGGAACTGGATCTCCAGGAACAGACTCTAATTCAAAATGTGACTGACCACATTAATGTTAACAAGTTTGTTATTGATTTCAGCTCATTTCACATCTATCCTGAGAAAATCTTTGGGCTAATATATAAAGATATTTTAGGAAGCAGGGTTTAGTGTGATAACATCTGAGTTTCAGGCATGTACCACTTCTTTCTCTGGATATACCATTCCTCCTGTCATTGTTCTACTAACAAGGTTATTAATTTGTCTAAATGCAAAAAATCTATAATATAGAAAGGGTCTTCAGAACCAATCATTTCAGACCCCTTTTATTACCAGAGAAGAGACTGTGTGAATGCACTGTATTATTGCTTTATCTTAAAGTTACTTTTAAAACTGGAGAGCAGAATTGTATCCTTGGAGTAATAACTTTCCCTCAACCGGAAAGAGCAGATGTATTATCTGATTCAAATACACGTGTCTGAAATACGTGATTTTTCCAGTTCACACCTAAGACCTATGAAACCTATGAAACCTATGAAAAAAAAGTCTTAATTATAAAGGCAATCCCTAAAAATGTTGATACAGAGTGAATTTCATACACTGGGAAGACGTCATCCATCTCTTATTTCTGTGGGATAAATTAACTTTTTAATCGTAAAATTCTGTCTTCTGTGGCGTAACTGAGGGGTGACAGTGATGTCTGCACTGGCCATGTTTATGTACATAGTCACTATATAAAGGATGAGAAGTGTTAGCCCTCTATTAAAATGTCACCTGTATTACTGATGGGTGCTTCATCATGCCATGAGGAGACAGAAACAGCGACTTCCCTGTGGGTTCAAATACTCTGGTGCTTGAGTGTATTCATAAAATGTTATCTTCTAATAACATTCTATAATAACATTCTAATAATACGTTCTGTATTCATGAAATATAATTCCCCTAGCAGTTATAACATTATTCTGGCCATCACCTCTTTTCTCTTATAAAGGTATAAAGAAAAAACACGAGGCCTCTAGTCAGGTCAACCTACACCTTCTAACAATTATATGCAAGTTATATAATGATTGTTGAATTGCATAACACCACAACAGGAATTACTGAGCACTTGGAAAAGAATAGACTTAAACACAAGAGCTGCACACTATGTAAAAGTCTGACTTTGTGTGTTTAAAAACTCCACTAATTAACTTCTCTTGAAGCAAAAAGAAAAGAAAATGTCAGCTCTGCCTCTTAGACATCACTGTTAAAGGTCTACTTATTACATTTTGCATCTCCAAAACAAACATAATGGCCTCTCAGGATATACACTGTGGAGAAAACTAAATGCTGAAAAAAATGCTGTAAGGGCATGAGAAGGATGCAGACTGGCTGTAGTCCAGCTCCCCATTTGCAGCTTATTGCTCTAAAATTTCCATATACTTCCCCTGAGTACAATGAAAAACTGTGTAAAGTGATACTTCTGGCTTTGAATGAACTAAGAGCACCAGGGAATTCTTACAATAAAATGGAAGAGGGGCAGCTTGTACAATTCAATCACTTTTTCCTTGGAAAAATGGATACATAAAAATGTTGCTAGAGGTCTGTCTATAATATTTTCTTGGTATATTTAAACCTTGTTTAAATATAGACATTAAGCGACTTTGCAAAATGTGGATCTGGGTACTGGCAGGACTGAACATGCTTTAGACATTATTGAAGCTTTTAAAAGGCGTGGTATGCAAGGGGTCCTATGCAGACCTGCATTTTAAGCTAAGGACTTATACTTAATACTAATAGCAATACCTTACTGACAGCCAGGCCTTCCAACTGAAAGTTAGAGGAAGTGGTGCTCTATTTACTAAGTTATAATCCTCAAAAAGTGGACAGAGATAATTATCTGGATTAAAAATGAAATGTTTTTTCCAGAGACAACTCATATATGTACTTAAGGTTTATATTTTTTGTGAATGGAAAAATTTAAGTTCCTGAAATTCAAAAAAATCCCCCTCCCTGCACTGTTTTACTGAACACACAGCAAACCTTGCGTGCAAGGTCAGAGCCACAAAAGTGTTCAGATTTGTTGCATTTTATGCAATGCTTATGAAGCAAATTACCTGTATGGACTGGTCCTGGAGAACAAGGGTACATCCTCTGGGATGAGTTGCATGAAGTGCAATTCAGAGCAGGATGTGAAAGGCTGCACACAGCCCATGCACAGGGGCAGCTCAGACAAGCCTAGCTGGAGACCTTAGAAAGGTGAGCAATGATTGGATTCCTGTGAAACAAATTAAAAGAAAAATGTTTGGTTTAAAAAAATCTCCTAATTTGAAATTGAAAATTATTTATTTTACCTTACAGACAGAATATTTAATTTATTAAAATGTACAAAAATAAAGTTCAGATGAACAAGATAGTATTTTTCTTCTTTTTTTTTTTTTTGCTGCAAGCTAATGAAGAATTTGTCTTTCTCATACATCAGAGCAAAACTCTGTATCCCCAAAGTGCCTAATTGCAACTTAAAATTGTTACTATGTGTCTCTAACAGAGAAAACAATGAGGCTGCATCCCTGGTCTATGTCCACAGCCGGCACTCTGCCCCAGGGACCCAGGACTGTAGGATGTTGTTTCTTATCCTGAAGAGGACATTTTAGTTTTTTCTGCTACTTTTCCACATCTTGATGTTAAAGTTTTTGCAGCTCTAATGAATTTTTTCCTTCACACTTATGACCTCAAAATATATAAGAATGAGGACATTCTTTTAAAGGTACTCAGTTTAAGGCAATTTAGGGCTCCTAAAATTCTGCATTTTTTGTTTGTTTGTCTACTGGTAGTAAGTAAAACAGAGACTATTTCTTGCAGGAGGCAGAATTATTAACTGAAAAAAGACATATGTTTCTTATCCAAATTATTGAGAAGTTCAGATTTGACTTGGTATCCTGGCTGGAACACAGATTTTTGGGTGGGTGTGGGTGGTGGTTTTTTTGGGTTTTGTTTTTGGTTTTGTTTTGGTTTTTTCTTTTTTTTTCCCTTTGGTTTTTTTTCTTTGGTTTTTTTTCTTTGTTTTTTTTGTGTGTGAATGTTTAAAATGATGTTGGTGTTGGTATTTTCCAAGTGATGTTATTTAATACTGTGAAATTTATTGAAAATTATGTGTTTTCATACATGTATATATTTGTGTGAAAGGGTAATGTAGTATCAAATTCTTATGTTTGGTGTGAGCATTATTTGTGTAGCCATTTATTTCTGTATTTAAAGTTACAAAGAGAGAGATTCAGAAGCTTTTGCTTTTATTTTAACAGTGAATGTGAATTGTGACTAGCAACAGATATTCAGATTTGAAAGACCTGAGATAAAAAAATGTCATATTTTAAACCATGTATTAAAAACCTAACAAAGCATCTTAAAGGATGAGTAACAGCAGAGGTAAGTGTGATTTTATGTTGAGCACAAGACTTTTAACCTGACGTGAAAAAATGAAAGAAAGTGAGAGCTGAGGGCTCCTGCTGGGCACTGGGTGGGTGCTCTGAGCATGGCAAAGGTCCTTGCAGGGCTGCAGGTGCTCACCCTTGGTTGTTTTGAAAAGCCCTGAGCTGCCACTGAGTCTGAGCAACTGAAGAGGAGGGTGAATGTAGGACCCTCAGCTACAGTGGTGCTAGAACTGAATATCTGCATCCACATTTGAGCTGAACACCCACAGGAGGGCCATTGGTGTGGGGGTGAGCATCACTGGCAGAGTCAGAGAAGCACAGCTCAGGCTGAGGTTGGTACAGTTAGTTAGAAACTACTTAAATGTAGCTTCCTTTTAGAACTTATTGGAGGCAGAAAACTGTTTGGGATAGAAAAGGTTTAAATGCTTAACAGCATAAAACAATATATATGACTATATTAATATAATTATTATTTGCTCCAGGGATAAGCCTTTGATTTGCTAAATTTCACTATGGAGTCAAAATTTACAGCTGAATTATAACTCCTCAAAGACAGGGTTTGTTGGTGGAAACTCTGAGACAAGTTTAACTATATTAGTGACTAATGAGGGATGACCAGAGTAAAAGATTTGGCCTCTGTGCAAGCCAATCTTGGAGGGGTTTTTACAGCATTAAATGGGGTTACATTGTATGGAAGCCAGAAATAATAGTTTTACACAGCGAATTTTATAGTTTTCTAATGAAGAATCATTTTGTAATGTCCTAGAAAACTTGCCTTAATTTTCCTAACCAGGGCTTTGAACTAAATAAAATGAATCCCCATAGAATCCATCTCAGTTTCATACAAGAACCACCTGATATTTTTGTGACAGAATACACTTATTTAAAACATCCAGCTTTGGTTGGTTAAAGTGAGGTTAAAATGTTTGGAAGTGGATTTTTACTAAGATGTAGCTCCTTAACAGGCCTATTTCCAAACAAGATGCCGCAGCAATTTTTAGGAGTCTGGCTGAAATCTCAAAAATATGTGCTTTTATTAATTTTTTTTTCATTTTTGGAAACTGTACCAACCAGATACCAACTGTGTTGATACCAACTTATATCATTAGATTTATAGAATTAAAAAATTTAGATTGGTAATGAAGTAATAGGTACAGAAAAGACTGAGCAACACACATAAAAACAGTTCTAATTTTAACCAGTCTCACATAAAACTGTAAAGGGTCAGTATCTCATGTAGAAGCTTGAAATTTGTGTGTCAAAAGTGCAGAGCACAAATGAAACCTTTCAAGATCAAGGATTCTGGGTCAGCAAAGAGGGTGCTTTAGGAGGCATTTAACACAAGAGGCAAAACTTGTCAATATGTGAAGACCAACTAATTAGTAAATGCTTTACAAGGAATTAGTAGAATTTGGATCAGCTAAACAGAGGCAGTTGCAGCAATGTCCAGCATACTTTACAGGAGCACTTCTGCAATCCTTCCACCTACTATTCAAGGAGCAGACATTATTTTGGATTTATGTGCAACTGTATATCTTATTTCCTCTTGGATTCACTAGTCATACCTAGTGTTCTGAATATGCAGTACATGCTGGGCAGTGTAAGTGTAGTATTGTTGCTTTATAGGAGGCAATTTTGATGGTGAAGACAGTGATTTGCCTGACAGACATTGGGTCCAAGGTCTTGAGCTCACAAGGAATTTTAAATAGTTTTGGGGAATTTTCAACCATATACCAGGCAAAATAGCATTTTCTGCTAACCAACCAACCTGCTTATAGACTACATCCAACTAGAAGGGCCCTTAATCATTTTTATCAGTGACTCTACCTTCATATAATTAAGATGAATATTTGCTGCTTCATATCATATAAATGCTAACCCACCTCTCACCTTTCAAGCAAAGTCACAAGACTGACACATTGTGAGACTCTTATTACTGAAATTGCTCTGATTATCCACAATATCTAAACTTTTTACTGAAAATTATGATTTTCAAATATCCTTGGGATTTAGATTTCCATAGTTTCCATAGAGTCAGAAATGCATCATCCTTGCCAGCAGTGAATGTCATAAGTAAATAGCAGAAGTTCTAACTTCCAAACAGTTCAGAAGCCAAACAAAATATTACAGGCAGAAAAAAAAGCCAAATCCAAACGTAATTATATAGCTGCAGTTCAGGTTGTTTGGACGTGGAATGAAACTGCTTGCCCAATCCTATCAGGGGTTCTTTACAGTTCCAAACCCACGTATGCCTCAAATTTACTATTTCTATTCTATACCAGCCTGCTATTTTCTGCTCAGCTGGTAAGCAAAAGTTACTTTAAAATTTTTTCTTTGGTCTGTACTTATCGTCAACGGTCAGACAACAATAGCAGCCGGAAGAGAGTGCTAGTCCATCTGCCATTCAGGCAATCCCTCCAGGAGAGGCTTTCTTTATCTAGGTGGATCTTTCAATCTGTCTCAGAGACCTACCCAGAAAGAATGTTTCTCAGTCAGCCATAAAAATAGCAAAGATAGCAATTAAAATATCCTGATGTTTCTAGAAAATGTTTACATCCACATAGCCATGATTAAGGTGACTTAGAAAGAAATTTATAACGAGTATAAAAAAAAATGTTCCTGATTTTCATTTGAGCACTTTAAAAGGATTATAGAGACCAGGAAGTTATAATCTGATTTCAAATTTCAATGAGGTAATCCTCTGATACAATTTGTACGTATTTAGGTTGAGATTTTAAGAGGGTTTTAGATGGAGAAAGGGACAATAAGAGTCACAGAAGCTCTTAGAACTATTTTAACCAATTAAAGAAATGATTTCTCTAAAGAGAAATCCCTAGACTCTATATTTTCTGAAGGTAATTAAAAAAAATTCCTTTTTGTCTTTAGTTCTGCAAATGGGAAAAAGTTGAGAGCAACTGTTCCTTTCATCAAGGACTTATTTATTTGTGTAGGAATAGAAACTGCTACTCCACTGTCTTTTGAGCATTCCCTGTGTCCCCAGGGGACACTGCATTTTCATGTCTGCGGCTTGGCCATGAAGGATCAATGGCCAGGTGGACTACAGGGTCAAGAAATGTTTTTCTGGGGGGAATCTGGGGAAGAGGAATAGCCAGTGGGTTTCTAGGAGAAAACCTGAGCCTGTTAAGCCCATGACCAGCATGCAAACTGGGGAGAACTCATGCTCATCAGTGTGGGCACCTATTTGAAGAGGAAGAGCAGCTCAGGCAGCTGTGTCATAACTGGGGCTAGAAGTGTTTGCTGTAAATGTCTGCCCTGCACTGGGCACTGGGCACTGTAAAAGGGAGGAGGCTTTGGAGCTACCATTGTCACCCAATTATGTGTGGTGTTTTTCTTTCTCACTGGAAATAGCACTCTATCTCTCCTGCCAAACTGTAATGTGCTAAATCAGAAACTATTAATGCAGTGTAATCCAACAAATTAATTCTTGTGTAACCCTTGTTTTTGATGACAATACAAGAGGACTCATCATGAGTTATGTGAAATGGTGTTGCAGGTATTAATTTAACATAATTCTAGATTGCAGAGACTAATGTCACTGAAAAACACTTTCTCTGAATAAAGTATTATGAATCAAGAACAGGGAGTGATATCAAACAAATAAATTAAATGCAAATAGTATATATTTGGAAATTTATGTAAAGGCTTTTCTCCTGCCAGAGAAAACAAAAACAATAAATAAAAACCTACAAAGCAGTATCTACAACTATTTATAAATTTTCTCTTAGTTCTATACTGTTAGTGATTATCAGAGATTTTGTTCTGCTTAGAGAAAAAATGATGGCCCTAGCCCAAAAGCAGAACAGGTACTGCTGAAAAATCAATAGCACAGAAGTTTTTTTCTCACAGTTTGCAAGCTTATTTTTTCAATCCTCTCCTATGCCACAGGGTCCCTTTGTTTCCTCATGAGTGCCTCTCTGTACAAGACTTTTTCCTGTTTTGTACACCATGTCCTGGCTATGGAGCCTCCATGAGCTGTATAATTCAGCCATAAGAAAAAATCCTAGAATCTGAAGCCTGGCTTTGCTCAGCTTTTACTGTTGGGACAGTTCTTTTGTGGAAAAGATTGTGCTTTTCATTATATTGGATTACATAAATGCATTGGCTTATTTTTTTCAATTAGCCTGAAAGAGAATGGGAGGGATATCATTCATTACAACCAGGTCTGGAATTAATAGCTGTCACTGGTGCCTTAAGGAGATCAATACTGCGGGGTGGAAGGAGTGGTGTAGGAAGACCTGTTACTAAAATTGCCTGACATGTCTCATAGTGAATATATTCATCATACTTCAACTGTTTGGACTGAACTTTTCTATGCTCACTGACTGCCTCTGGCTAAATTCTTTAGAAAAATTTAAACAAAAAATAATTTAGCTAAAGAAACCTTTCAACTGGCTGAGCTTGAACTCTTTCCAACTACTAGATATAAACCATCTTCCTTGACTTCTGCAGCTGAAGATTCCTGTAACAATATACTTTGGAAATGCTCAGCAAACTCCTTATTTGGTAGAAGGAAACAACACAGGTGATGGTAATAGAGAGGGGTGATTTTGCACCACTAAAATTTTGACCTACCACGTGGATCCACAGGTCTCTGGGAGAAGTTAGACTGGTATAATCAGTTTGATGGAACTACAGGGAATAGAATGCTTGATTATTTTTGTTTTATTTTGTTTTCAAAGGGAAGTAATAGGCATTGATCTACAGATATGATTGTATTCTGCCCGGCCACAAGGAAAAACTGTTTGATTTCAGTCTGACATAGACTGATGTAAAACTTTGATGTATTTGCTAGAGATATTTCTAAGAGAAATACATATTAAAAAAAGTTAAATTTTTATTTTTGTATTAATTGATCTCTGCAACCTGATTAGTGAAGATATGAAACCAGTAAATGTGGCTTTGTTCTATTTTATCTTGCACCTCTAATAAAAATTTAAAAATCTCTCTGACATTACTCTGCTAGAAGAAATGAAAGTGAGAATATTCCATACTACTAAAATGGGTCTTCTTTCATGTGCATCTTCTACAAACATTCACAGCTTCTCTGATGGTGGTACCACTTAACCCTATTTTGAAACCTCATTAACCTCTTTCTTGATGCTTGTGAAATGAGATTTGTTAGATACTCCGCTCTTTAAATATTTCTCTTCTGTAAAGCTAAAAGCAAAACAAAATAAAAGCAGAATATAAAGACCTGGAAAGCATCTCATCAGCAATGTGCTATTTGTTTTTCAGTAGAGTAAGTGTAGAGTATGGACCTCCTGATTTGTTGCTAACTTAAGATCCACTGATATATCCTCTATACCAATTCTTTGGCTCTTTTCTATGAGATAAATGTAATTTGATAGACATTCTATTCAAATGTACCATTAAAAGATAAACATGAAAAGGGGTTATAAGATATAACAAAACCCCTCAATTTAACTCTAATAATCCAACCCACTGATAATACATCATTTTGTCACAGTCTGAGTAGGTGGTTGTTCTCTGAAACGAGCCATTCCCAGTACTTATTTCATTTCTCAGCCTCCTTCCCTTTTTCACTATATGTTTAGAGCCTTGCACTAGACTCCGTGCACAGACTCCATGCCTTTTTTTTACCCCTGTTACTATAGGTCTCCAATGGAAAAACTAGCAAAGCAAGGTAGAATGTTTTTCTGAGTAAGTGGATTTTTGAAGCTTGATAGAATTCCAGCCTCTCTATAACAAAAATATCCATCTTTATAGTATACCTCAACAACATCAGACATTCTCAGAGATGCACATTTTCACCTCAGATATGTGTTTTACCACAGGCTCTATCAGTACCATGATAAGGTAAAAAGCCCCATTTCTAGAGTGAGCTGACAATAGTTACATTTAAAATTGGACTTTTTCTTTAAATTTTTAAGTCTATTTTATTTAAATATTTTGAAATATGAAGCTCTGCAATGGACTCTTTCCATGACCATTTTTCCTGGCTAGGTGGTTAGGCTGGTCTCCTGATATCCCTGGGAGAACAGGACTTTATTAAATGTCTCTGAAGAGAGCTGAATGGTAAATGTGCAGCTGCTAGATTTATGGAGCTGCTGGATAAGGAATACTAATTTTTCCTGGTGTTAACATATTTGTGTGATATTCTTCTGAAATGGCTGAAGCGTGTAGCCTGTACCTTATGCTCTAGAAGATCTCATGATGAATGTACAGTCCAATACCCTTAATATTTTGCAGGTGCTGTGAACACCAATTATAGAACTCTGACTGCAGTGAAGGGGTTAATGATTAATTAAGTATGATGATATGAATTAAGTATCAGCAGGGTCTAGGGTAATTGATGTCAGGTGAATGGGAAACTCCCCAGGATAATGTCAGTGCCAGAGGGAGTGGTGATTAGTGGGGATAAATGCTGGTGTGATCTGCATCTGATGAAGGCAGAACTGAAATGTTTGTGGGACTGGGCCCAGCTGAGAATAATAAAGGCTTTTCTGTTCCCAGCTGAGAATAAAGGAGATTTTGAATCAAAATATGTAAATACAGGTAGAACCCTTTCCATCTTTAGAAAGTGCAACAAGACATATGCTTTTAATATATATCTGGACAAAGCCTTAGAAAGCAATTCTAAAAGTTCATTGTGATCCATGTAATCCCTGATTTTAAGTAATTTCAAGAAAGGAAGAAAATTGAGACCTATTATTTTTTTTCTGTTTGTTTCAAAGAACAATGCAGAACAGTCTTCAAACTACAGATGAAGACTTTCCTGTGCTTCCACTTATTTCCTTTGCAAACTCGATTCCACATATTCTGGTAGAACTTTGTAAATCTTCTTGAGGATCCCAGATGGAAAATACTGGAAGGTATTGTTTTTATTTAGTTTTAGATACATATAACTTCCTATTGTTTTAAAGGCAGTCCTAAGAAGGGCTTCTTCAGACAACTCTAGATAATTTTGATTTATTTGCAGAAAAAAGAAAGACTGTTGTGTGCATTGTAAAATGAAATACAGGATTTGTAGTACATAATCACTTACGATTATCTCATAATGTAGGTACTTTACTGAGATTAATTAAGGTTGTGCAAGAAAGCTCAATTACTCCATTACCTAACTTAAATGTGCTTGAAAATGCTCTTTATTGAGTAAACTCTTAGATTACTCTAGACAGATAATTGTGCGTCTTGTGCAATTATTTTACTTTAATATCTTTGTCCTTCCACGCTGCCTATAAGGGCCACAACAATGGTACTTTTTTACTTACTGTAGGCAAATCCTATGAACTCTTGGTGTGAATCTTGGCTGTCACCTTAGTTGACATTTCAAACAAACGAACAAAAAACAATAATAGGCAGAAATTAAAACTGCCCTGGATATCAATAAAGGTTTCCTGTGAAGAAATTTGCAGAAGTCTAACCAGCTTTGTGGACAATAAAACCTAAACAGAGGTCAGGAAGAAGGAACACTGATTTTTACTCTGTGGTTTTCCAATCAGAATTTTAGCATGATTGTTGAGTGGCTAGATGGCTCATTATTTACAGTACACTGCCAGCATATACAGTATCCACTTCTGCATTATATAGGATGGTATCTTTAAATGTAAAGGTAATGTGAAACAATGGAGAATCTGTCATGTTGCTACTTCAGCAGCAATTGTTCCAAAAGTAACTGTAAAAGTACAGTTTTAATGCTGTATATTGGAAGAGATTCTTGTTGATTCCTGTACATCTGGGTAATGAGATATGTGCAAAATGAACAATTAATAATGAATAATTATTTCAGGTTTTAAATATTTATATTTCTTAATTTTATAGATAAAATGAATTAGTTTAAATTAATGAGGGGATTCATCTTTGGAGATTTCAAAACTTACACATTTTTTGTGAAAGATCTAATAATCTGGGAAATATTTGTTTGACTTTACAATAGATTGTCCCTATATCTATCGAAAAATACAACTGTTTTCCAATTATGGATTAATTTTTATAATTTACATAACTTTGAGTTAAAAAATAATTTAGTTTAGTATACTATATATAGTTCTATAAATGAAGAAATTCTGCTTTCATTAAAGGTATAGGTATTTTGCAGTGATGCCAAAATTTGTCACTGCATTAATTTCTTGCCTTACTGTTAAAGTTTTTAAAGAGTTTTGTGCAATAGAGTGAATAGCATTCTCCATTCCTTTACAAAAAAGAAACTTGAGGAAGAAATTGCTCAGGGAATCCACTTTGATGTGTTTTATTCAACAGATCTTTCATGGAGGTCAGCTGGAACTCCCACTGACCTCTCTGCAGCTACATTTATGCCAACACAAAGCAGCTGATGCGTTGGAGAGCTAGAGAACCTGGTCAGAAATTTAAATCCAGGCCTTGTACTTTTAAATCCCACTTGTTAAAACAAGAAGAAATATTTGTTTTTCTGACTCTTTCCCCCTGCCTATGAACACAAAACTGTTATGAACTCAGCTTTTTGGATTCTATGACTGCTCTGAGAGCAGGGTCACTTGGCCAGCACAGCAGGGCCTCACAGCTGCACCAGGGCTCACCAGGCAGCCTCCCCAGCAGCGCTCCCTGCACTGCTGTGTGCAGCAGCTCTTGCTGAGCAATGCACACAGCCTCACTGCTGGTAGGCTCCGTGTAGCTCACCCTTTCAGTGGGTTCACTGCAACTGTCATTACCTGATTTTCCTAGACAAGGAAGGAGAAGGATTTCTCCTTTCCTGAAACTATGCATCTGATCGCAGAGATGCTTCCCTGCTGCTGGCAGGAAAGTGCAGGAAATATGGGACAATCCTTGGAAGAGAACAAGAGGTGACTGAACGTGCAGCCATGCAGCTAATGCACCGAGTGGGCATTCCAGCAGCCTGGATAATGATTATTTACAGTGTGACTATGTCTGAAATGACCTGGGTGCTTTCCCAATATAAGAGAAAACACTATCTTTGCACCCAAGAACTGGAATATAAGAAAACAGAGAGACACAAAGTGAAGGCTGCTTGAGGACAGACTCAGAAAAGAAACAAGATACTAAAGCTGAAGACAGACATAACTAATTTTCTTAAGTTTGTTTCTTTGTTTAATGTCTATACTTGCAACCATACTAATATCATTATTACTAGTGATTTAGTACTATTACTACTAAAATTTTGCCTCTTTTACAAGTATCTTCATTGTTAAACTTCTCTCCACAACCAAAATCCCTTATGTTCTCCCTTTCACCAGGACAAAAGTTTTTTTAGTAAAAAGACAAAAAGTAAGTCATATACCCCTGAGCTATAAAGAGGTAACAGTCTGCAATTTTAGGGACTGAGGTAACTTACAGCCTCACAGTGTTTGAAAGTGAATAAATTTTGTGCAGCAGAAGTTTACCCCATGTTCTCAATCCTGCTGACTGGAGACAGTTTTTTAAATATAAGGATAAACTGAAAATGTTATCACAGCATGAGATTGTGGAAAGTTTGAAATTCTGTTTGTTTTGCTTTGTGCCCTAGGGACTACAAAACAATACAGCCTTCAAGTGTTCAGCAGAGTCAAAATATAGAAATTAAAATATCCTTTGTGATAAGGGACTGGAGGCATATAATGAATTAGAATGCCTGGTGAGTTAATGCCAGTTGAAGTCTGTAAAAAATATCACTGATGCCATTTCTAAAGCCTTATGAAACAGCCACATGGATAATTTTGGTCAGGGCTGTATCCTCTGGACGAATACTCGGATTAAATTCTTGGTGTTTTCTAGCTCTGGGCAGCAGTGTAAATGTGCCTTAAAAAAAATCAGCGAATGTTTTGCACAGACATACAATTGTAACTTTATAGTCACATGGTTGTAGATCAGCTTCCCAACTGCAGCCAACAAGAAGGCAGTGCAGTGACAGCTCTGGGTCATGCAGGGATGCTCATGGTCACCCTGTGTGCTCAGTGGGGCAAAGGCAGCCAGCACATTGAGTGGGGAGCTGCTTCTGAATGCCAAGGACTGGTTTGGTCTTACCTCTTGGAATTAGGTCTCTGCAGTCTGGCAGAGACGCTTCTCATTCTTTCCAGACTCTTGATTTCCAGTGCTTTCCTGGGGACACCGGACCTGTTTTTAATAAGTGGAGATATAGCCAAACCTGTTCTTTCAAATGCAGCCCTAAGGACCTTTTCAGCTGTTTACTTAGGTTCCAAAATTGCTTCAGACTGCTAGGAACTCCAAACATTGCAGGAGAGTTGCTTATGGGTTTTGAGAGCCCTGTTTTACTTTCCTAAGTTCTGCCAATCTCAGTCTTATTTAGTGCTCTGGATCTCAGTCTGGACTCTGGCTGCAGAGTGACTTTGTGTCACAATAACTTCTGCATCAGACGCCTTGCATTTCTCTTTATAGTTTAATTGTTGTTAATTCCTTTTGGACTCAAAACCCCTGATGAGTAGAGCAGAGCAGTATATCCAACTTGTAAGTTGAACAGGGCTATAAAGCAGAAGCAGGACAAGAAGACAGTTTAGAGGAGAGGAAGGGAGCTAGTGGTGATGGTCAGAATGGGCTGTGCTTCTGAAGAGCCTTAGAGTTGTACTTCTTTGGGTCTTGTGTGTATAGTTTTCAGGGAAAAAGCAGAGGAGATTGAAGGCTAAGACTGAAATCTATACATTTGAGGTGTCACATTAATTTTCTTAGTGTTTTCTGAGATAGAGGTAAGAAAACAGTTTCTGAATATAATTTGCTTGGCACAGAATAAGAGTAGCGAAAAGAATGAAAAAGTGAAAAGAAAACAGAATGGCATGACTTCATGGAGAAGGGTATGGGTTCATTTGGATTTGTCACCTATAATGGCTCATCACAGAGCACATTTTTCAATTCATGCAGCTCCTGCCTAAATAAGACATACCTAAATCAATCAGTGGAAGCTTTGCAGAACAGCATGAAACAAGGTCACTTTAATTTAAATCTGTTTCCAGATTTCAGGTGTGAGTCTCAACACTTTATTCTTTCTCCAAGCAAAGAGTCCCAGGACTCTGCTACCCAGTCTGGTTAATGACAAGAAAAAGAACATATTTTGAACTTTTCATTTATGTTTCTGTAAGTGCTGGTCACATTCAATCACTGATATATAATATTGATACATTAAATATTCTAAATGAGGCTTTAAAATGTATCTGCAAGCACACTCCTGCCAGTTTTCAGGTAAAGGTCTTACAGCCCTCTGAAAATATTTCTCCACGTGTTAAGCTTCTAAACAGATCAGGACATCTGTCTGCAGAAAATGACTGCGCAGTACACCGCTGTGGTGGTCTGAGGTGCTGAGCAGGTGGTGGACTGAACTCGGAGCTATGATGGTGAAAGAATGAGATCTTAGTTGCTTCTCACATTGGATGGAGTTTTCAAATGAGACTGTAAATTTCATCTGGGAATCTCTTATAGGGAATCTCTTAAGAGTGAGACTATTATTTAAAGATGGAGAAGTAGCCATAGTAAGATCAGAAAATGTTTGCTTGTACCCAAGGATCCTTTCTAGAAAAACAGAACTGATATATAACAGTTTATAAAGAGCTTATAAATAACAGTGCTTATATTTCTTTGTGAACTCAAAAGAAAACTCACTTTTCATTTTGCACTGAAATGCAAAAGAGCTGCAGTTATTTCTACAGGACCAAAATGTCATGCATTTACAACAATATATTAGTAAATTTCATATTTAACAAAATTGACAGTAAAGGAAGTGCTCTTTTGTGACTACTGAAAAGTAATGGGAAGATTTGGGCTCCTTAATTAGCACAGCTTAATGACTGAGCTATTGACTTTCAATATGTCAAGACGATTATGTAAAACTATTTGCAAATAGAAATTATTTTTATATTACTTGATACAACATAATTTGCTGCTGATAATGTTAGTGATGATTTCAGGAGAAGCACCTTGGTTTCTTGAAGTGCAAAGGAAATCAAAATGTGTATTTGCCAAGGGCTAAGTACACAATGATTTGCCTATTCTACAAATGTATATATGCAAGTATATGCAGTTTCCCATATGCTACTGTTTGATTGGTAATAGGTAATATAAGTTTTCATTTACTTTTTTCTTATTTAAGGAAATAGCATTTGAATTTTAGAAAATATTCTTGTTTTCAGCCTGGCATATTTAGCAATTCTGAAGAAAGAACTATACTCATAAGTGATATTGATTGGAGCTGGAAATATCTTAAAATGTCTTTCAGCTGTTAGAAATGGCTTTAGACATTCAGTGAATACCAATCAACTGAAACTCTTGAAGACTGTTAATAACTGAAATATTAGGGATGATTCAACAACTGCTTAGCCCATTTCTATGATGGATCTTAGAAAAAGTTGATTTTGTATAGTTATAAAAATGTGATATTATTTCTAATAAGGTCTTATGCCATAATATATTCAATCGGAAAAATTTTCAGCAAAAAGACATTTTTTTTTTGCATTATAATATGACCGAGCTGATTACACCTTAGGTAAAAAAGAGATGTTCGGGGTTATATATGAATCCTTCACTTGCTTTTTAACTCTGATTTCAGCACACAGAAATGCCTTAATATCTTCCTCTAAATATATATAGTAACTTTATATAAAATAGTAAGTGTTGCTGAAAGCTGAGTGTTATTGTATGAGGAGTACTGTGTGTCGAAGTTTTCATTCTATTAGTTGTCAGTGCTTCAGGCTCTTGAATTAGAACATGGTGAAATATTCTAGCATTGATCTTGTTTCTTTCAGTTTCTTCATGTGTACAAGGTATTATATCCATTCTCACCTCAAATGAATAGTGAAAATATTATTTTACACAATTTGGACCATTTGCAGTAACCTCCTAAATGCTATTCTGATATAGCTGAGGTCCACATTAAAATTAATCAGTTTTACTTGTTAAAGGCTTTATATATTTTTATAAATATAAAATTAAAGGCTTAGAAAGAATTTAGAAGATACTTGAATGCATTATACTAGTACTGAGTAGCACTTAATATAATAAATAAGTTATACTGGTTGAAGTATTTTCTTTCCCCCAGCTTGGCTTCATGGGCTAATACAGTTGTCACAGCTGCATGAAACAAGAAGCATCCAGAGTTGCAAGGTATTCTCAGTGATTTAACTTTTCTCTCAGTAACAAAGACATTATTTAAACACAAAGGCAAATTGAAAGATAGCTGATTCCACTGTTATGAACCTATTTTGGATTTTAATCAATCAAAATCAGTTCTGCTGACCTTTAATTGAAATGAATATTTTTTATTTGTTAAAAATGTGTTTCTCTGAAAAACTGTATGCTGTAATCATATAAAGAAATTAAGAAGATTTTTTTATATTCCTTTATATATGTTGGTGAATAGACATTGCTAGAATAAGAATTGAAGTGTCGTTAGGTCAAATATTGACAAGAAGAGAGAAAATAAACTGTATAAATCTGGTCTTTTTCTGGAATAATGTTTAGAAGAGGGGTCATTTGCTATAATGAACGAATGTAAAAAAAATTGCTTTCATTTGGAAAATAATATAATGAAGAGATTTATATCCTACTTACATGTCTAAGCATTCTATTGATTTTATAACTAAAATATTTTTGTAATGTCCCATAAAAGATTACTTTTTTATTTCAACCAAGCTTCATTATTTTTGGAGATGGCTCCATTATTTCCCGCAGTTTCAGACCTCACATGGAGTTATTACACAAGTTACCTATGTGGAACACTTATATTTGCCAAGGCTGTCTAGTGTGTTGTTGTTTTGTGAGTACTGATTTCACATATAAAAGGAGAAAAAGGCAAAGTCAAGGAAAACTTTGTTTTCCAAGGTGGTTGCAGAGATGTAGCTGTGAAACTAAAGGCACAGCCTTTAACCTCTGAGAGATGGATATTAAAAGGGTTTTGTTTTGCTTAATTTACTGTATATAGGTCCCAGCTGTCAGATGGTTTTAGAAAAAAACCCCTGAACTTCATAAATATATAGTGGTTTATGGAGGTTCCTTAGCATAAATGGTCACTGATGACTGAACAAATCCCATTGAAAGTGTATGTTCTGGTCAAAGAGTTGGACTAAACAAAAGACAGAAATGAAAAAAGATTTTCCAAGTATCATTCCTAAGGACTTGTCTGATCCTGATGTGAGAGCCCAGAGCAAACAGCTCTCACCTTGCTGTGAGCTGCACGGCAGCTGCAGGAGGAGTGGAACAAGCCCAGCACTGGACAGGTGTGTGCAGCAGCCTGGGCCATACGCAGCTCTAGCACAGCCCTGCAGTGCTCAGGTGCCAGGTCAGCCCTTGCACCCTGTTCCCCCCAACAACCCTGCTCCCCTCCTTGGTGCTGCCTCCCTTTTCTCTTTCCTGGGGCTTCAGGCAGTGCTATGCACAGATGTGCCTTTCCAGCCACTAGTGAATCTGTACCACGGGGGCATTGCTGGCTCTGACCCTCACCATCTGCTGGCTCTGACCCTCACCATCGGAGTTCTGGCCCTCTCCCAGCCCTCCTGGAGATTCTGGGAGCCCCAGGGGAGTGGTGATTTGTGACCTTGGCAGTACAGAGCTGCCTGAAAGCAGGAGGCACAATACATTTCTTAAACACATTAATTATGCTGAGAACCATACCTGAGCAGAAACCGTTCTGTTGGGAAATCAGCATGTGATTGTGGGAAGTCCAGAAACAGGCAGATTTATACTCCAGATGGTAAAATGGTAGATTTCTGCTAAATGGGCTGTGATTTTCTGCATGGACTTGGAAAATGCCAGTGAGACTAAAGTGAAGAATTTGTGTACAGGATGACTGATTTTTCTCCCCACCTGGAAGTGAATAAGCAAGAGTAACGAGTGGGAAATGCTCTTGATATCTCAAAAGTCTTCACTGAACAAAGAAATAGAGTATTTTTAATTTTTTTTTTAATTTTTAAAATTTGGTTTAATTTTATTGCTATTTGTCAGAAAAAAGGTTATAAGACCTGTGTGTGATTAAAGGATAAATAGTCCTTACCTCTTTAGCTAAAGTACTGCCAATAAGTCATGTAACACATTATATATCTCTATCAAAGGCTGACTGTGTAGTTAAGTCTTTCCAACTGCATGAAAGACAAAAGAGCTCTTAATAGCAGAATATTGCAGAGTATGCTTTTGGTTATGAAAACCTCCATTACTAGGTTATGTGTCTGGTTATCTCTAAGTGGCTAAACTGAATAATACATTTGGACATTAAAAGTTCTGTTTTAGGATAATATTTTTCTTAACTAATTTTAGTCCTGAAGGACTTAGATTGTCTCAAGAGATATTATAAAAGTCACCAGGTGAAATGGATGCTTAACTTTACTTGTTTACTCAAGTTAATATTATATATTTTGAGTACTATTAAATATTTATATGAATATGAAATGACAAAAAAACCCCATAAATCAAAATATTCAATTCACTGAAGTTTTGAAACCTAGAGGTATTATTTTTCTGGGCTGTTTTCCAGTCTTTGGAACAGGATAGTGCATCTGTGTGCACAGCTGCCCATGTCACATGCTGGTTTCCATTCTTCTGTGTTCTTTAATACCAATATAATGGGGCTTATTTGATAATAATTTGCAACTATTTTTTTATATTGGGACAAATTACCACAATACATTATAATGGCTTTCACTTCATTCATTGTTTCAAACTTCAGGTAGTTATATATAGAAAGGCTTTTCTGTGAGTGTTTATAAAACAAACCTAATTAAAGGAATTAAAATCTAGAAGAAAAGGGGTTTAAAGAGATAGCATTAAATCCAATTTACTTTAAAGCTTTAGATTTCTGTGGCTTTTGGGGTACTATTGAGAATTTTTGAGGCTCTGTGGTGTAACAGATATCCCAGTGAGTAAAAGCAGTACTCAGAATACCTGCTGCAGTCACCCTTGATATTGAAACAGCATGATGAGTGAATGGGACAATGCTTTTTGGATCTGACATTTTGAAGAGGTAGTTAGGTGTCAGCAATTTAAGAAAGAATTCAAATTTTGCACAGGGAGTAGTCTATCAATAAGGGGAAGGAAGGGAGGAGTGTATGCTATAGTGAGAAAAGTAGGGAAGATGTTTTGCAGCAAGGCTTGAGGGGACTCAGCCAGTCCCTAACACAGCACAACCCAGGAACTGGGATTTGTGATCAGTTCTGACGAGATTCTTGTCATCACCTTATGTACACAACATGTTATGGGAACTCTCTCTGTCTTACCTGGGACTGCTAAGGCTCTTCTGCCCACTCTGGAAGAAGTGACACAGATACACTTTAGCAACTGGGAGTGCTTTTAGCCAAATACAACTGCTGCTCCCTGCTAGATGGAACTTAGGAGGAAAGACTGAAGAGCCATGGGGTACTGAAAGCCCTGAAGGTAGGCAGGTGTTTACAGATGTTTACAGGTATTTAACACATATGCTAGATGAAAAGATTTTCAAAAGCAAACCTTCACCCCTGATTAATGATTAAATATCCTCAGGTACAGATATGAAATTTTTCAAATACTTTCCTGTGCCATTCATACTGAATGACATTATTAGGAGCTTTCTTAACTGACAGAAATATTTTGTGCCAGGACTCTGGTAGGATCTGTAGTAATCTCTCTGTTTCACTATATCAAAGAGCATCTTTTTTTATGTCACACAGATAATGTATGACATGAATAATGAAGTCTAAGGACTAGAAGCTTTCTCTGCTCATTGCTCAAGTGTGTGCACACAGCAAGTATACAACTGACAAATTTGTATTAGATAAAATTGAATTTTTTTTAGACAATCTTTCATATCTGTATGGCTTTCTTTTCACAAATCTTTGTTCCTGAGGATGGAAGCACCTTCATGAACCAAATATATAATTTTGTAGGTTTTTTTATTGTTTTGATTCTTCTGTATAACAGAGAATATTTTTGACAGGAAACCTCTGTGCAAAGCCACTCCTCATGTTTCATATTTCCATTGGTACATTTTTCCATTATAATTGTTCAATTGGATTATAATGTAACAAGAATTACTGTTGAAGCAAAAAAAAAGGCTTAGACAGCTCGCCTCATGCATTGAGCTTGTCTTTTTAACAATTAACCCTTTCCTCAAGACTGTATAAATGGAGATTTCAGACTTTTGAGAAAAGTATTTTCAAATAAATACACAGACTATTAATTGCTCAAGAAATTATGGCAAAACAAATTGAGTCAATTTTATGACATTTTAAAGTTGATGAACTTGGAGAAAGCTGAAAGTGCAGATTAGTTATCTGACTGAAAATTGAGTTCAGAATTGAAAATTAAGCATTCAGCCACCTGGAGAAGCCTGTCACTGAAAAGAAACTGCTGAAAAGTTGTCTGTAGTTTGGTTTGCTGCCTACAGTTTGTCAAATGTATGAGACACAGTAAAAATATTTTTGAAATTATTTATGGTCCTTTTTTTCCTGAAGACCATATGCTGCCTAGCCTTGCACAGATTGCTATTGTCAGTCTGCTGTGTTTTGCCTATCTACATGAAGGAGAAATCTTGAGTGGAATTTTTTATAAGTTTCTGAAAAATTGGTTAATAGAATGGACTTAGAAATGAAGAAGATATTTTAATAACAAAAACAACATACAAAATTAAATTAGCTTTTAAAAGACAGTGGTTTCTTTGAAAGCAGCGTAGCAAAACACTGAAGAAAAGGTGGAATTTTGTAGGTTTGAAGCTACATCATTTGTCTTTGTCTTGTCTTTGACTTTGAATACAAGAGATAGAATTTGGTAAAAAGTCATCTCTCTTGCCGAATAATTGTCATTCTTCTTCTCTTATACCTCCTCACACGTCTCATTTTTATTTTTATATTTCTGTTGTTTAGATTTTAAAATAAAATTAAGATGGAAATCAACAAATAAAAAGGGAGAAGCCAGAAGAAAAAAATAAAATATTGGACATTTCAAGTAAGACTGATTCAGATTTTAAAACTTAAGTTTATCTGGTTTAATAATTTTCCACCACGAAATTTAAAAGAGAACAGTCTGAAAAAGAAAACTCTCATGAAAATGTTGAAAGTTTTAAATAATTTCTAGAATTCAGTTGTGCTTGTTCTGTGAAATGTGGATCTTGAACAAAGTTACCCAAAAGATCTAGAAATTGCAATCAAATAGCAATGGCTTGGTCCAGTTGAAGCCAATGACAGAAATCCCATTTCTTTCAGGCTGAGATTTTCCCCTATAATATAATATTTAAAGAAGTGATCAAAGTTTCATCAGTGCATATTCTCTGATTCCATGTATACAGTGATTCCTCCCTCTCCAGGGAGAGGGTCATATTTAACATATTTTTGTCTGTTCTATGTGAACATAATAGGAGAACTAATAAACCCACAAGATTTTCAAGTTACCCTGTAGAAGTTTTCGTCTCTGGCAAAAGATTTTATTTTAGCTCTAACATAAACAGATAAGCAGCTTTTTTATTTGACACACAAAAAAAAAAAAGAAAGAAAAGGGAAAAAACTCACTCACTTAAGAAGTTTATTCATATTTTTCTTTCAAAGTTTTCTTTTAAAGTCAGGGGATAATTGTAAATGCAATTCCTAAGGAAGCAGTTGTTCTGCTGGTGAGAACCAGCATGTAGCCAGGTTAGAGCTGAGTCCTTTTTGCCTATTGAAGAAGTGATCACAGGGCTGACAGCTGGAGTTTACTCGACTGTGCAATAAAGCATCTCTATACGTACCTTTTGTTGTATTTAAAATGCCAAGTGTAATCTTAATGCACTTTTTTCTTTTCCTTCCTTCTTTTCCTCTGTTGAGTATTATATCTTTAACCAAGGAAATGAAAAGAAGATAGATAAGCAAAAAAGATCAACATTTACCCCCAATTATTTAAGACACTCTCCGTGGAAATGATGTTTTTCATTTATTTATGTTTTATTCTTGTGGTTTTTGGGTTAGTCAGTGAAGAGATAGTCTAGTAATTATTTGAAGTTTTGTGCCATGATTATCGTTTAAATGAGTAGAAATCTGTATGACAACAACTTCTCTTGATGAGATTTTGTGTTGTCCTTCAAATTTTGCACATTTGCACTGCTTGAATACAGGTAAAATATACTTAATAACTGGAAAATAGGCCCTAAAATATTGAAACTCAGGAAAAAAAATCCCCAAAACAACAAAATCTCAAATGCTCTGAAGGAACTAATTAAATAGAGGTATTTTCTACGGTTTTGGAAATTATAGTATGTCTGAACATATTTAAAAATCCTTTTACTATCACTCTAGAAGACAAGTGTATTTGCACTGATTTCCAGTCAGAGAACTCACCATAATCATCATTCACCAACTATATTTTGTTAGCGATTTTTCTCCAGAATAGGACAAACTTGTGGCATCTGTCTTGCTGTTGAAATGAAACAATCTGTAGACAGTCGTAGTGTTTTGTGATGCCTTTGTTTTATGACAAAGAGGGAAGATACATATGAGTGGAAACAGGCATCTAATGCCTGAAAAATCACTATGTGAACTTCATTTTATGAATGCGTGCTGTCACACCAGAATAGTGTGGATGACAAATATTTTGCCGTCATATTTCAGAGGATGAAAATCATCAACTTGTGTGAACACAAGGAAAAGTGCCGGATTCTGCACCTGGAAGATTCTGGACATACTCACAGATTGAGGAAAAACAGGCCAGAGAGCAGCCCCGAGGAAAGAGATCTGAGAGTCCTCATTGATGGCAAGCTGAACATGAGCCAGCAGTGCCCTGGCAGCCAGGAGGGCCAGCCCTGTCCTGGGGGGCATCAGGCACAGCCAGGCAAGGGAGGGAATTGTCCCACTCTGCTCTGCTCTGGGACAGCCTCACCTCCAGTGCTGGGGGCAGCTTTGAGTGCCAAAATACAAGAATATAGAGCAATTAGAAAGCATTCAAAGACTGACTACAAAGATTGTGAAGGGCCTTGAGGGGAAGCATTAAATGAATGTCTGAGGTCACTTGGTCTGGTCCTTCAGCCTGGAGAGGAGACTGAGGGCAGACCTCGTTGTAGTTTAGAGCTTCCTTACAAGGGGAAGAGGAGGGACAGACACTGATCTCTTCTCTCTGGTGACCAGGGATAGCACCAGAGGGAGCAGCATGAAGCTGAGTCGAGGGAGGTTTAGTTTGGATATCAAGAAAAGGCTCTCCACTCAGAGGATGGTTGGGCACTGGAATGAACTCTCCAGGGAAGTGGTCATGGCACCAAATCTGACAGAGTTCAAGAACATTTTGGACACTGCTTTTAGGCAGATGGCTTTTTGGAGTTGTCTTGTGAAAAGTCAGTATTTGGATTTTGTGATCCTTGTGGGGTCCCTCTAGATCATGATACTCTTAGGATTCTAAGTTTTATTTTCAGCTTTATTCTGGGACTTTGTTTTAGGCATTAGGTAAAGAACCTCCAATGTATTTTGTGCTGACTTGGGATGTTCATCACTATTTTGCAGAGAAGTCACCTAGGGCATAACTAGAATTCACAGATAATATTGTTCTTGTTACCAAATGTAGTAAGTATTCATTTTTGCTTTTAGACATCAGGAAGCCAAGACTGTACCTTGACAGCATTTGACCCCAAAGAACATACAGAATGAAATTAAAGTTCTTGTTGAACTGCAGAATTACATTTTGGGTCAGCTTTTCTTCTCCATTAGCATCAGATGACAGGGTGTCCTCTTGCAGGACCTTAGTCATGAAAATACAGAAACTCTCTATTTCTACCAAAGCTGTTTCATAGATGTAGGTGGGTGCTTGTGAATGGAGAAGTGTGAATTATGTCCGTATTTATTACTCTGTTTCAAGATATAAAGCAGATTAGGAGATCTTGAGCTTCAGCCAGGCAAGGTTCCTGCAGGAATAACTCTGCTAGTCACATATGATGGCCAGGAAAGGTCTGCTATAAGGCCCGTGAAAACAAGAGTGTGCTTACTGAGGAAAAATGTGCGCTAAAGCCTTTCATAAAAGGTAATGTGTTTTATTGCCAAGACACCCAATGAGGAACTCAGGTGAGTAAGGCTGTGCCAACATTTTGGATGAGTATGCCTTGCTTGTGTCCTGTTCTTCAGATCAAAAGGTTTAAATTCAAACAGCTTACTTCTAATAGAAATGAAAACCAAAGTGACTTTGTTTTTTTTGTTTCAAAAGCAGACCTGAAAAATAACTTTCACTTCTACATCAACCACTGATTGTTTAGTTTTTGAAATTTAGCCAGGAAAAGTGTTGTGTATGAAGTGGACCTGAATGATCATTTAAATGTTATCTGCAATAGCTGATATTGGGGTTGGGTGAATGTCATGAAAATCTCATGAGATTTTGACTGAGCCTAACATGCAGTTCTTTCATGAGCTATAGATCATAAATATTTCACATTTCTTGACAACTCACAAGACTTTCTATTTGAAATGGCTGCATTTTAACTCACCCACTGAGCCCACTTCACTCTTAGAAAATATGGGTATAAACAGGATTGCCTTGAAAATTATTCTGTCAATTGGAGCACTCTTTAGCGTGTGGCCTTTTGCATGGCCAGGACAGACTGTGACATCTGAGGAAGAGCCCTGAAAAGGAGTGGTAACTTGGAGTCCTTCAGCATCTCCATAGTACTGCATTCATTGAAGCTGGCTCTAGGAGCAGGAGAGATCAGATCATAGAAAATTCTGGGTTTATCTAGTGTGCAGTGGTCAATCAAGCTGGCAGAAAGTGCTAGTTTGGCACAACCTCTCTTACCATCTTGTTCAGTCTTTGGCTTAAGGCGCAATCTATTTTAAAAACACAGTATTCCTGTAACTTTCCTCCCTAGCTCCCATTTCTATTCAGTACACTTACAGGGTTGAGGAAAAAAAGCCCAGAAAATGGCATTGTGGCCTATGTTTGTCTGTTATAACCAGAGAGGAATGTCTTGAACTTAATATGTTTGGTTTGGGAGATCTGTTTTTGTCCACTATAACCAATTGTCCATTATAACCATGTCCATCATAAGTGTAGTGTGCACTGTATAATTTAACAGCAGTGGTTAGTACAGCAAAAGCCAACTGTTGAGTCTGGGTGGGAAACCTGAGATATTTTGTTAGCCAAATATGTCCTAAAATAATCTTAATTTTTTGAGAAACTATCAATCTCTGCATTCTTGGCTAAGCGCTGTTGTTGAAACCTTAAAATGGGCTATTCATCCTTAAATATACGCTTCACCAAGAAAAGAAAAGGAATTTTTTTATTCTTTCAAAATATCAGAAGCCTTATGTACTAAACAGAACCTTGGCATCCTTGAGTTTGAGGAAAAAAGGCTAAAATGGATAGGGAACAGACACAATTAGTTTTTGTGGAGGAAAGTGGAACCTTTAAAAATTTGAAACATAAAAATACATTGTATCTTATGAATAGAGAACAAATATATAAAACTGAGCTTTCTTATCACAGTTCATATAAATTTTATGGATATCTCAGGATCTCCATGAAAGTTGTCATATTTTAAAATTTTTAATTTATTAAATCCTGTTGTATAATGGGCAGGAAATGGAATAGGGATTCATTTACAAAACAGTGTATTGTAACCTTTTAAATGCCAATGATCTTTAAAAAACAGAAATTAGCTTGGCTTGAGCTGAGTCTAAAGAAACATGTTCTTGCTTTTACTATGTGAAAAAGAAATAAAATTGGTTAGAAGTAGGTTTTTGGGGTACAGAACGGGGTTTTTTTTTTTCCTTCTATAAAACAAAGCATTTCAATTTTACATACCAACATCTTTTCATTAAAATCAAAGCCAGAGAAATAGCATGCAGGACTTGTACACCATTAATAAAGCCAGCAGGTGATCCAGTCACTCTCACTGCCAGCAATTCACTGGCTGGGGAACTTGCCTAAGGGATGGGGGAAGAAGGTTCTCCGGCCAGTGGAGACCTCCTGTCTGTATCTTCCAAGAAATATGCTGTGGAGACATGATTTGTTGGTTTTTTTAAAATTTCATATAACTCTGGTCCCATTTTGCACATGATACAACTATTGTTTTTCTAAGGATTCTCCCAACTTATAATTAAGAGCTTAAGTAATTTTTTTCCTTCTTGACTGTCTCTTGGCATCCTGAGAGCCTCAGTTCCCTGGAGGCCACCAAAGGTCCTTGCTGGACTTTGTGATCTGTGAATGGTCTGGAGAGGTATCATTTGGAGAGCATCATGGATGTGTTTCCATCTGAGGGAGCAGGACTGACATGGGGCTGACGGAAGGGAGCAACTTGAGCAAACTAAGTTTTGAGACATATGCAGGCATCTGCATGTACCAAGGAGTTGTGGAACAGAAGAGCAAGCCTCAGGCACAATCCCTGATTGTGAATTTGACAGTGAAGAACTGTGAGATAGCTTCTAAGGGAGCTCTGCTGATCAGGGGTCACTAACCAATCCTTATGTAAACTCTTCCTGAGGGGTCCCTTCTACCAGACTGAGGCAGAAAAGAATAATGTCTTTTCTAGTCCCCCAGTAAGCTACACATTGCATTTTTTACTTTTTTTAACCCCTAGTTTTTCTGTCCTTGCTTGTGCTGGTAAGGTAAAGTAGAATATAGGCAGTTTAGTACTGGAGACTGATATTTTTATTTTTTTTTCAGTCTCTGCTGTGAATGGAACAAAACTCCTCTTCTTGCTGCAAAAATGCAGTTTCTTGATGAGAGGTATTATGCAAGTTACTTTAATTACTTAGCCAGAACACCCTAGGGAGCCCTTCTGAACCACAGCTCTTCTGTTCTTGCAGAAAGGATAAAGTCAGACTTGCTCAGCAGTGAAAGTAAAGCTTTAGAGCTGTGAGTTCTGCCCCCATCCCGACTAAAACAACAAAAAACTTCACTGCAGTAAGCTCCAGCCTGTCTCGGTCCACCCAGATATAAACTAACTCATCTACTGAAAGTTTATGACAAATGAGATGCAAACAGTTCCACTTTGGCCTTTAGGGCTGAGGAGAAGTAAAGGCCTGTCTTTGTCTAGTGATAAATGGGATGCTTATTCCAACATTTTGCTCTGCCAGTGAATTATAGTTGGAACTGTTGGGAAAGGAAAAATTGCGGTTGGAAAAAGGAGTGTATTATGTGTGAGTGACACAATGTTTGTGCATGGATGTGGGTGTTCTGAGCAGATCCTTATGATGCATAAAAGAATAAGGATGAAGAATGCTTAAGTGTTGCCAAGTTGCCAAGTGTTTATCTTTTCAGATATATAGTAGTATCGACAGTGCTTCTAACTGGATGGCTCCTACAGTAAGGAGAGAAAAGGAAAAAAGTTGACAGAATCTGCACAGAATAATATGAATTTTCTTAGAATTAGATAGTATAAAAAAGTCAATAAAGAGAATTTGTTCTAGGTCATGACATGAGAATCTTGAAATAGCAAAATTGTACAAGCTTGGAATAAAATCTTTAGCTGAGGTTAACCTATTCAGGCAGGTTGGCCCTGTTTCTAAAGCCATCAGCATAGCTTTAAGTTTGTGTGGTGCTGCTTTGTCAGAATTTCAGTGCTTTGGCAGCCCTGAGGCTTGTTTTGCCACCAATCTTCTGTGCTTTGGTGCCTATCTCTGTCAGGAGCACTCAGCCTACTTCATGGGTTTGCCTTCCTTCTTCAGAGTTTCAGGTCATTTCTTCCTTCTACTTGTTGAGAGAGGTGATTTTGAACCTCTGAAGATTTGCATAGCTTTTTGTCTGTTTAACCATGATGAAACAACTGGATTGAAATATGTGATAATTCCACTTGGCCATTCTGGCTTGCCTGCTGTTTGGATCCCCTTGCAGACCCCAGAGGGTCTCTCCCTCATTAAGAAAAGCTATTGCAATCCCAATTATTTGGCTAAAACTGGAATGCCTCTATATGGCCAAACAGGGAGCATACACTCCTAGTTTAGTGCTCTCTGTCACTTCACATATACCCTCGTGAGGCCCCACTTGGGCTCCCCTGACACAAGCTGTCAATTTGTCAAAGAATGATTGTCCCACTCTCCTGAATTTGGAAACTTGGGTACGGCGAGCCTTCAGATCCACACAGGAAGATTTCTGAGTATTCAAGGGTGGTGATTGGGACAAATTTTAAACTTTGTATGACTAATATCCAGTGTATCCTTTATAAAGTGAGGACCTGTGACACCTTCTCCTCTTGGTATCCCCTTGGCTTTTGCAGTAGGTGTGTAGATGCACACAGGCACAGGCAGCAGTAAGAAAGCTTCTGCTTGCAGTATTCCATAACACTGTACAGATGGTCTTCTGGATTACAAATGAAATGCCTCTGGCAAGCTGTGCTCTTCACTGTGATTGATGCTATGAGGTATAAGCTTAGAGGTTCTGCAAAATATCTTCTTTTCTCATCTCTTTTTTCTTCTTTTTCTTTGTCTGCTGATACATGGCATAGCAGAGTATATTTCTAAACAATTACAAAATATTGTAAATTTTTTTAGATACCTATGATGTTGGCAATATGTAATGACCTCTTTAACAGTGACTTGAAAGGGACATCCTAAGACCATTAAATGCTTTACATTCAGGAAAGAACGACTAGTGGTTATTTAATAGTAAAACAACAATAAGCAATCCTCTGCTCCTATCTTCTTCATCTCACCTCCTAACTACCAAAACATATATTCTCCCAGTTTATTCTTTCTTCAAAACAGATTACAGAGAATAGTGAGGTATCTTCTCTGAGCCAGATCTAAAAAGCTGTCTGCCTCATATTTGGGACTTGCTTTTATATGGTTCACATTTATTTTACTTGCCATTTTTGTCAGTTTCCAAAATATCAGACACATCCTCACCCTTTTCTTCCTAAAGATTTTCAATTTTGAATGATAAACTGGTTGTCATTCAATTTAAAGCAATATCTAAAACCCTCACTGCAGAAAACATAGGAAGGGTCAAAACAATCAGGTTATGTCAGTTTCAGAGTTCAGTTTTTAATGCAAAGATTTAACTTTTAGACTAGAAGAAAAAAAGCTGTATTTTTCCTTTTATAAGATTGAAAAGAAATGTTCTCAAACAACAAATTAATTTAGTGGGTTTTTTTTGAGCTCTGTGTGCCAAATTATCTGTCTCCCTAAATGTCATATTAGCAGTTAATGGATGCCAGTTGAGACCATGATCCTGGAGTAGGGTCTTTGACAATTATGTCCCTGAGGTCTATTTTGAAGACCCTAAAATTTCACTAATTAAGCATGTTTTTACGAAAGAAGATCTGAGAAGTGGGTGTGGAATTTTAAAGTAGGTTCTTCTCTGTCTACTCCATCACTACTCCCACTGCACTGGGTGAAGATTTTTAAGAGAGTTTAAATGAGATATGAGCAAGACTGTCCAGCTTTATAAACTCTGTCTTGCACTTTTCACTGTCATTTGAGTGATGTTACAGACATGGAATTAGTAGGCAGTATGAGACATTAGGTAGAGAATATTATTTTTGAAATTAGCAGTAGCAAAATCCTTTTTCTTCTAGTCTTAGCCAAGTAATCTAAATTCTGTGCATTCTTGCCAGGTGAACTCTTAAGTTAAGGACTTATTTGGGAGCAGGAAGGGTTGGAGGTTTTTCTGGTATTGATCTTTTATTTCAGAGATGGTTAAATGGACTGATTTTTATATCCGATCAAAGACCTGTTTTTTCTTCTATTGAAGTTAATGGCTATGCTTGAATTGATTTCTTAGAATGCTGTATATTCTTCCAAATTAATTCTGTGCTAAAATGGAGCAATCTGTTTTTTCATATAAAGTGAGATTTGTGGTCAGGTCTAGCTCAGTGTATGTTGTTGAAGACTATGCAGGGCTTCAGCAATCGATGCAAAATAATAAAAAATTGAAAGGGAGAAGCATTCTGTCAATAGCACTCCTGTAACAAAGGGAATGCTTGTTTTATATTGATTAGGTCCTGTTAAATAATGCATCATGGCTTCACAGCCATGTAGACTCTTGCAGGATTGTTTATTGCAAGCAGTGGCAGTACAGAAATGCTCTTAGTAAGCAAGGAAATCAATATTGTATCTGTAAACATACTTGCAAATATAATCCCACAGCTCACCCTCCAATCTGCAGCTCCCCATTAAACCAGAAAAGTGTGAAATAAGTCTAGATCTTAAATTCTGTATTTTTCTTTCTGCACCTCTCTGGACAGCAATAGGCTACTGAGGTGCTTCAATTAGGACCCAGTCCATAAGGAGCTTGTTTGGTGTACTTCTTCTCAGTTGTCAAGTGTATAAGAGTACAAATCAACTAAGCAATTTACAGAATGCCAGATTTTTTTATAAGGGCATATTTTTGGCAGTTTTCATTTGTTCAAAAGGTTCTGAGAACAATTTATTAGTAAATCTGCCAAATAATCCCAGTTTAAAATATGGCATTTCCAAAGCAGTTTATCAAGGCTCTCCAAGGAGTTAGCTACTCAACTCTCATCGAATTAGGGTCCCAAAACAGTGACATTTCTCTGTAAATCTTTAAATGAGATTCTTTGGCATGGCTAAGGAAAATGCTCCTGCTCTTTAGAAGAGTGGCGTGAGTGCCAACTGAAGAGCCAGGTGACTGAAGGTAGAGGGAGTGGGGGGACCAGCAAAATGCACACATTCCATTCATGTCATGCACTTCATGTCACTCAGTTTAACACAGCTCTGGTGAGGCCCACTGTGGTTAGGTCTGGCCCTTCCCACTGCAGATTAAGCTAAGGGCAGTACTGCAAAAGAACTGAGTCAAGATGAACTTTCTCTTTAGGGAGTGGTTGTACAATTATTTATCATTTATCCCAATCTGTAATCCTTTCAAGTATCACAGTCCAGTCCTTCTGAGCCAAACTCCCCGAATTGAGGAGATCTGTGGTGCTTTTTCCATCATGACTTTGGTTACCTTTAATAGGGTATGACTGGTCCAGTGAATAATACAAAAATATCCTGGTATTTTTTGTGCATATTAAATGTAAGACAAAATAAGCTTTGGTTCTGATGATGAGCACTCACAGTTCCCCCTAATATCACCAGAAATAGAGTAACATTTGCAGCACTGGGCAGTTTTAAGAAATGATATATATGTATATATATACACTGATACAGCAGATATATACTGCTAAACATAGCTGATCATTTCCAACACACTACATTAGACTGAATTTTGGTTTATTTTCATAGACTGGTTCTATGAAATTTTATCTGCAGAATTTGAGGTTATGATCATTACTGTACAATACCTTATCTGGACAAAGAATGTGATTTGTCTAAATGGATTTTAGGCACCTAAAAGTCCAGTGTGTAGCTGATAGTCTGTATTTCCCTTGTAGCTGGTGGAGATATACTCTTGTCTGTGAGACAGAGACAATAATATAATGAGGTAGAATAACAGAAGTTATTGATTTAGTTGTACCTGACTTTCTTCATTACCTCTATAGAGAGCCTTGGCAGCTAAGCAGACGACACATTTTACAACATTAGGCTAACGGAGGGAATCCTTTTATATGAGAAATAATGACCAGCAAAGGTGTGAGGAGAGCTAGAGATGGAGGATTTCAAGTTAAAAATAGATGCTATGCAATAATTAGTAACAGTTGGAGACAGAAACTAGCACTGAATAGTGCTGGTTCATTGGTGTAATTTTGAATTCTTCCAAATATGAAAGATTATTTTTGAGGTTAACTCTTAGTTCAGAGCCAAATTTCAGTCAGAGAGTTCCAACTCATTTTGTAATTACTCTCAAAATATTGCTTTAGAGGAAACTGCCTGGCTATTTAATAGACAATTGTTCACAGAAAACTGGTGAGTGGGAACTGGAGTCCAGAATACTTTAGTGAGGTCCATTGTTTTTCAATGTCTATATAAAGGTTTATTGGAAGTCACTGATCTTTTTCCTTAATTTCTAATGGGGTCCATATGACAGACTTAAAGAAATCAGGGAAACAGGGCAAATTTTCCAGTTCTGAGATGTGTCCTAAATCTCTTTTGGACTAGGTATGCTGAGAAGGTCTGGCCCTGAGCCTGGTGGAACAGTATCCGGAATAACATCTCAGTGGCCCCAAGCCATGGACAGACCAAGGGAATGACATCCATCTTCTGACCACAAAGACATGCTCTATATTTTCCTCTCTCCCTTAGGAATTTTTCCAGATGGGGTCACTGATATTTAAAGTGGGTAACCAGCAGACCATTGCTGAGTGGGGAGTCAATTTGGAACTTATGTGAACGTATATTTTACTTTAAAAGTTCCTAAGAAGACATCTTCCTTTAAACTCAGCAATACACTTAATAGCCATGATGCACTTTGCTGTAATGACCAGACCTGTCACTCTCCTGAGGGAGATTTTTTAACTCTAGTTTGGCCATTGCCATATCACATGTAGAATACAGAGAAGCTTTGAAACCTGGGTAAAGTCTGAAATTGCAATATCACCAATACAATGAGCATATAAGGAATCCTGCTTAGGAGAAGAAATATCTTCTTCTCTGCTGTGAAAACTATGAATAGTGAGGGCCAGGTTTCACCCATCTCTGGGCTTTACTCTTATCCAGGCCATCCAAAAGGCAAATGAAGTGAGCTGAGAGAGGGACAACATCTAGTACTGAATACATACTTCCTCTGAAGTTATTTCTCCATAACCCAACATGTAAATCAATGTATATAGCTCCATACATAACTTCCAGGGAATTCTGCAACTAGTAAATGCACAGCAGGAAAATATTTCATTATCTTTTTAATAATAACTTTAGATAAACCTCACAGTGATATGCTTACAAAACTCTATGTTAATGTTTCATATTGCTAAACCATAGACATTAAAGTATCAGTTAGTGGTGTGGTTTATTGCAAATCAGTGAACTGATCCCTTGTCTTGGTCCTTCAGAAAAAAACCTTTTTCATAGCTCTCAAAAAAAAATAAATTGTGAGATTTCATCTAACAGAAAGAAAATAAGTCTTTAGAACATTCTATGAGAGAAGTGTGTATTGCTCATTTATTTCTAAACTCATGGGTGCAAAAATGAAATGAATTATTCATTTCCAACAGAGCCTTCAAATCAAAACATTTCAGCATTCCTTACTGACTAGCATCAGTGGATCGTGTGAACCAGAACGTTATGTTACAATAACCTCATGATTTTTAGGCAGAAGGATCCTTGAATAATATTTCAGTCTCTGCTTTTGCCTGGAAACTTCCTTACTTTCAGCAGTTCTCCTCTACTTGCCAGCAATGACCTAACTCTAAAATTATTTGCTGCATTTGAACAGGGAGCAAAATTAACTCTTAAGAGAATTTGTGGCCTATACCATCAGCAAGAATGAAAAGGGATTCAAACATATGTCACAACCAGTGCACTAGCAGGGCTTTGTGGTCTTTGGGAAGTCTCCCTTGCCAGTGAAAAAGCAGCATTTTGTCCAGAGAAACCGCCTTAGCCACATATTACTGTTATAATATCAAATTAGTGGATTCCTTTTCATATATTTCAAGCAACGCCAGAACTGTGCTTTGCCATTTATTTGAAAGTATAAATGTTCAGGGTGGAAACTAATCTCAAACAACACAATGTGATCGTCACAGAAAGAAGCATTAACATAAAAGACAGTAAGTTTTAAATGTGCACTTACCTAAGTGTTTGTTAGTACTGGGAAGATAGATCTTTTCAGAGGAAAGGAAAGAAGGGAATTTCTTGTTGTAGTTTTCAGGGCACATTTCTTGTGAACTGCTTGAGAACTGCTCAGACATTCAGTCAACATCATCCTCTGAAGCTCTTAGGTTTTGGCAGGTACATTTATCCATGGAACAATATGCAAAAATAAACTCTGATGGCTTGGAAGGGGTTGGTGGCGGTCTGAAGGTTAACTTAAGCCAAAGACGCTGGGGGAAATTATTCCTAATGAAAACTGACACATGCATGCCCCTGACAGCTTTAGAAAAAACAAAACATATATTTCACCTGAATCTCAAATATTTAAGCTCTGCAACAAATCCTGGACAAATGTTGCACTGAATAGAGTTAACTGCCAAGGAAAAATTAATTCACACGCTTTTTATTTCTACTGCTCTGATACCCAGTGGAACTGTTTTACATTTANTTTAATACAACATGTGCATACTCTACCCCCGCATTGTGTATGAACACAAGAGCAAACATGCTTTAGAAGCAGTAAAAGCTATGTCTGCCTAATGAGCTCCAAATGGCATTTTTTTCTGTCATGGCTTAACCCCATTGGGCAACTAAGTCCCACACAGCTGCTCGCTCACTCCACATGCCTGGGACGGGGGAGAATCAAAAAAGTGGGAAAACTTGTGGGTTAAGATAGTGACAGTTTAACAGGTACAGCAAAAGCTGCACACACAAGAAAAGGAAAACAAAGAATTCATTCACAACTTCCCCATGGGCAGGCAGGTGTTCAGCCATCTCCAGGAAATCAGGCCTCAATCATATGTAGCAGTGACTTGGAAAGACAAATGCCATCACTCAGAACATCCCTCCCTTCCCTTTTCTTCCACCAGATTTACTGCTGAGCATGATGCCAAGTGGTTTGGGCTATCCCTTCAGTCAGCTGGGGACAGCTGTCCCAGCTGTGTCCCCTCCCAGCTGTCTTCAGGCTGGTGGGGTGGGGTGAGAAGCAGAAAAGGCCTTGATGCTGTGTAAGCACTTCAGCAGGAACTAAACCATCCCCTTTTATCAACACGATTTTGGTCAAAAATCCAGATCATAGACCTATACCAGGTACAGTGAAGAAAATGAACTCAATTTCAGTCAAAACCAGCACATTCTGCACGACTTATTCCACACTATTTACATCATGCTTAGGACTCACACTATCCAGTACATCCAATACATCTTCCTTTTCATCTTCTGGTGTAGAACATAGATATAATTCCCTTAGGCAAAGGGCCCCCTCTGTGAAATGTCTGTTAAATGTCCACTGAGTTAATTTAGTTCATGACTTTGGGCTCCATTTCTAATGATGATCATTCAGGACTAGGGAGGTTGTGTGTTATGTGGTTACTGGGCACCAAAGGCAATTCAAGTTGAGTCACTTCTATTTGTATTGCTTCTTGTAAGGCTTCTCCTCCATTTGTTCAGGCAGTTCCTGCCCCAGTGATTCCAAAACATGCAACTCAAATCCCATGTTATGGCCAGTTAAAGGTACTTCTATTATAATTTCTACCCTTCATTCTTTTGGAGAAGACCATAGGATTTAACCCTGGAATGAACCCTTCTCTTCAGAGGTACACCAGGTGTGGCACAGACATAGCCACCCTCACAGATATTTTGAGATATA
>VWYI01045062.1:0-34296 GCA_013399455.1 Anthoscopus minutus
GTGACTGACTTTATTAAAATTAAAACTAAAGAAAACAAAGTCTTTATAGACTGGATTTCCCAGTGTATTTTATAAATGGCTTCACTGTTCACCACTGAGTTTTAAGTTCAATGAATTTTGAAATGTATTTTAAAGAGACTCTAGACTTGTTGGTATTCATAGTAGACACATCTAAACATAATTAATCTCCTTTTGGCAAATACTCTATTCTGTAGTTGAGTTAAAGATACTCTTTGCTATAGAGCCTTAGGGATTACACCTGAATTTCATTAAGGAAGTCTAAATAATATCCAGAGGAATCTCCCCATGTAGAATTGCTCTGGACTGGTTAGGACAAGATGGGATGCAGCTCTCCCCCCAGCCCCCAAACCAGTTGTATTGTTTGCTTTTTGTAAGAATAAAATTATATTGAGATGAACAGGATATTGTCTGTGAATAATTCAGAGAGTGAAGACAGATCTATTGTGCTGGAGTTTCATTTTCAAGGCACGATATATTTCATAAGATTTTTTTAAAAATAAAATTGTCAGATTTTAGCTGAATACAAAGAGATGATGTACAATACAAGATGTTGGGAAATAAATTAGTTACAAGAACACCACTTAAAGCCTAGCCTGCCTAGGTGACTGAAAATTCATGGGCTTTATTCACTGTTCGTATTATATCCATTTATCTTTTGCAAAAGAACTTTGAAACTATAGGTTCATCCACACAGATTATTTGTTTATGAATAGGATAAAGATTTGAAAATGTTTAAGGCTTCTATTGCCTACTAGTTTTGGTTTTTGTTTTCTTTTTATTTAGGGGCAAAGAGTCATGATCAATTTCGTTTTTTCTTTTCCTCCTAAACCTACTGCTGTGCGTAACAGAGCCCACTTTAAGAACTGAGTTATGTACGCCAGGTGGTAAAAGTATTACCTGTGCTTTATGTACTGCCAAATTGGGAATATAAGAGGAAATTTTTTTCTTACCTGAAACTAAATGCTTTACACAGAGTTTGAGGTATTTGCTGTTAATCTCAAGTCATGAGTGTTTGCTTTGTGCCATATGCAGTGGCTGTCCTGGCACTTTACATTTTGAATTTAGAGAGTTGTCAAAGTCCAGTAGATTAGTCTGTTGGACCCTGTTGAAAATCAGTCCAATCTTGAGTAACCTTAATGCTTCCTTTCTCACAACCCATTTCTGCACAGTATAGAACAACTTCTGTCTCTGTCAGTTTACTCCTGAGAATTGGGTAATGAAGCTGCTCGAGCTCACTCACCAGGCACTAAAGTACCTAGATTTGAAACTTCTAAACAAATTTCTTTTCTGGGAACACTTATGGTGTTTGTCAATTTGTTAAAGTTTGGACTAGACACAGCTCTGGGATGATAGCAGTGCAAATGTATTCCTGCAGGCAAGACCTTTAAAAGTTTACAGAATAATTCCGGTTCTGTTTAAGGTTCTAACTAGGTCAGTTCGAGGCTTATATAGAGAAAACATTTCTTAAAAATCATAGCTTTCCGATGGCTTGGCCAACTGTTCCAGACTATTGTGCAGTAATGTATTTCCTATCATTAAACTGCTTCTGTAACTAAATGGATTTTTTTTCTCCCACTGAATTAGTCTCTTGCGAAAGTACGACACATGGGGAAAGTTTGTGATTAAAGGCTCTGTATATAAAGTGAGATAGTGATAGTCTATTGAAGATTCAGGTGAACCCTATTTATGTCTAATACTGTACATGATGTTTCAGAGTTATGAGGATCTCTATAAAATTAGTTATTCTAAGTAGTAATCTTGATAGATAGATTTATTACCAGTAGAACAAGTTCATGTTAGGAGGTCCTCACATTTAAAACAACTTCTTGGCGTTTTTTAAAACGTCTTATCAGAACTGTAGAACTGGGATTTTACAAGATGAAGGCTCATAAGGGTTTTTGTAGGCCGTTAACTGACTATTATATGAGTATTGCTGCTATTTTATCATGGACATGGTGTCTGAATTTTTCAGGGGAAGTGCAAATTTGTTGTGCTACTTGTACTTCTTTCAGTATATGCTTCCTAGTTTGAAAGGGTCTATTTTTTATTTTTTACTTGCAGCGACTTCCTTTTCTGAAAAAGAAAGGTAGAAAGCTGGGGGAGTGTTTTGCTAGCTCCTTGAAAAGTTTCAGAGAGTGGAGCAAGTTATAAACTGTTGAAAATTGTCATAGTCTGTCTAGCTTTTCCTTTGTACAGGGTGTTCCTGGATTCCTGCCAAAATCACTAAGCATTATTAGCACAACACTTGAACCATCTTAGTGCCTTGCGTCAGTATGACACACACAATTTATACTCCAGACAGGACGCAGATAAAATAGTGGTGGCTACGGCTGCAGCTGCTTTCCTCCCTCTAAATACCCTTTGGCCCAGACAAAGGTGTCCTGGGGCAGGTAATCAGAACAGCATGAGATCAGGTATCATGTCTGCCGACTGATGTTAATAATCTGTGTTTTCCTAATCACTCTTTACTGAGGAAAGAACTCTGAACTACCCAAGGCTACTTGCTGTGAATCCTAACCAGCATCCTTCTTCTGAAGGTGCCTAAACACGCTGGCCCTTAACCTGGAATAAAACCCCAAAACAGGGTGTTCTCAGTCTGTGTTTTGCCCCATGCATTGTTCCCAATGTAATTAACTACTTTATGATAATGGTGAATTCCAAAGCAAAAAAACTAAAAGTGAGAGTTTCTCTCTGATTGGAAGATACAAAAGCAGATCTCTGCTTTTGTCAGAGTGTCATGCAAATTGCATGGGTTATACTTTCTTCATTAGGCCTAACCTGCACATAGAGATGATATAGGACATAGCTCATTCTCCAGAGGTTGCCTGGAAACAAAAAAATATCTTTACAGAAAATAGGGCTCTACTGATGAATATAATTATTTTTGTATTTTAATGGCAATTGAGAGGACAAAATTCAGTCTGTGTAAGCCGATCTACACTCTCCATTTTACTTGCTTCTGAGTACTTACTTTTATAACATTATTGAGATTTCAGGAGCAGAGGATGATAATTGGCGTGGAGTTGCCTTGTTAACATGTGAAGGGACTTTACTGCTAAGACTTTACTTTTTAAGAACTCTTGTTTTAAATAGTGAGACAGAATCAGGATTCGGGCAACTGGTTTGGTGCACAATGTGTAGATATGGACTGCAAAGATGTAATGTTCAAGCCAGCTTTGGACTCAGAAATTGCAATGGACTCTTAGATTTTTTTTGGATTAGAGGAGGAATAAGCCAGGCGTGCCACTGCTGACTAATGTGCGTGTGTTCTTTCACAGGGGATGTGCTAGTTGGCTAGTTTGGGTTTGCATTCTTGCACTGTATATGATTCTATCGCCTACAAATACCTCAAAATCCCATAGGCCAGATGAAAAGGTTTAGTGGAATGATGTGTCTAGGAGACTGGATGCAAGAAGAGAAAGCTTCAGTTATTAGGTTTGAGAGTTAGAACTGCTGTGGTAGTCCTCTGCACTTCAGCAACTAGGCTGACCAGTGTAAACAAAAAGCTGTTAGAAAAATCTAGAAGCCTTAAGAGTTTGGGTGAGAAAGAGGAAAGCAAGAGAACAAAGCTGGACTGTAAAACAGCTAGACATAAAATGTGTCTATTTCTAACGAAATGTAAATGAGTGGATGAGGGTGAAGAGAACGAATAAACAGCAGATGGAAATCATGCAGACTTAGAGTCCAAAAAAATAATCACTTTGTCATGGTGTATGACTGCGTGTATCTTTTCTCAAGGCTTTGCACGTCATGCCTTTGAGCATCTTCTCTAACCAGGTCATGAACAGCCTTGTGATAATGTCCAGAGGAGTTTTGTTTTCTGCAGTGCCCTGTTTGTTGTCATATTGAGAACATTTTTTTAATAAATGGTTTTACATTTTTTGGCCTTACTATCCTCTTAGGTTGAATAATTGATTTCCAGCAGACCTGCTTTTTGTGTGCTCAGACTTAGTTTAGCATGTCCCAAAACAACAGCAATTTGCCAATGTCTCTTAAAACTGTTTATGGAGATAGGAAAACAATGATTGTGTTGCATCTTTAATGTATATTGCAAAGTATTTGATGATATATGTGAAACACAAGTAATTTTTGCAATTCCATATTAAAGGTTTCAAATTTTCAAGTGAAATAAAATCATCTTTTAATGCAATGTTGATAATGCTGGCAGGTAATGACAGGAGAGGGTTATTACATGGGAAATGAAAGCTACCTAGTGATATGTTCTGTTACTTTAGCTGGAGTGGGCTGGCTGGCAAAGTTAGCTGCTTTTTAAAAGAGAGAGACATCTTACCTAGTTTGTAGTTTCACATTTGACAAAGTGTGAAATTATATTTTATTTCTGTTGTTTTCCCTTCGGAGTCTAGAGTTTGCTGTTTTCTGTCTTAAAGTTACTGGAAGCCTTTCTCTTGATGGATGTATCTGCACAGTTGCACATGTTTTCTGTCATCGCAGAACAGGTTTAATGCACCATGTTACATTTTGGATTAGCAGTGGAACTAATATAACAGAGTAGGTAACTTTCTATTATAAAGGTAAGGAAAACAATTTCAAGTTGTGTCCTATAGATTATGGAGTTTCTGGAGTTCTAAATGCATTATTTCCTAGACTGAAACAGCAAGTTTCAATGTTTGTGGTTTAAAAAGAATACAGCTAGGGAACTTTCTTTTTAATTTGAATGGAAAATTTCCTCATACAGAGGAAGAATATTGATGACAATCTTCAGGACATGATAAAGGAATGTTCAGAGTTCACATTTTCTATACAAATGCTTGGTGAAAAACTGTTTATATACATAAAGCCTTCTGTGGATGAGAAGTATGTGAGTTTAGAGGTCTTGCGATAAAGCATACCTGTGTCTACCCAAAAAATTGTTTACAAAAGACTGAAACATTGGTGGTAGATGATGTAACATTAGGAACCATACCAAGAAAGGTATCACATAAGGCTTGTCTGCATGAAGAACTAGCCCAAGATATCTGTCAAGGAATAGCTCTTCTACAGTAGCTTTCTGAGAGGATGTTAAGAGCGTCTTTTTTAGTCCACTTTGAAAGTAGATTTAGCTAAACCACAGGAAAGCTTTTAGTAAGAATCTGTAGGGGAGCTGAATGGAATAGGTATGATACTTTTATGTTTTCAGAATACTCTCCCCACACAGATTTGTCTTTGCAGCAATTTTGACCATTTCTAGGAGAATTTTCCTTTTGGGTTTGTGACAGGATACAGCTTTAGAAAACCTTTTAAGTATATTTATGAAACAATAAGCCTACAAATGAAGGCTTTTAAAATTATATTAAGATAACAGTGCAGGTCATGAGCAGTTAAATGTGCTGTATAAACATTGATTATAAATTTCTGCCTCATACTTGATAGCAGAAATCAATTCAACCTGTACAACTTTCAAGATCATAAAACTCCTGTATTTTTGGCACAGAAAAGGCCAGAACTTTTCCAAACAAGCCAGATGGAAAGTCAGGTTCTGGAATCCTTCAGCTTTTAAGGCTGGATGTGAATAACAAAGCAAAACACATATCACAGACATGGTCAGAAAGTCTAATATATTTTAGCAGCAGCGTAGGAAAAATTTTGCTGCGTGTTCAATGCTCAAAAAGGTGGTGCTTAGCAATGTTTCACCAGAAGAACTGAAACAGAACAGGATGCAATTCAAGTTATCATCCTTGTCACAGTGATCTCAACAGATTCTTCTAATGTTAAAAGATATAATTTTGTAAGTGCTTCCAAAATAATGTTTGTCACTCTCATCAGAGGCCTTGTTACATAGATAGTAATATGTTCTTAGATATAAGAATAGATTCTAATATATAATTTTGAATCTTCACAATAAGAATAAATAACTAAATTGTAAAATTCCCTTGTTTAAATCTTTCAGATGTATATAGTATACTAAAATTTAAAATATGATTTACAAACCGAAGACAGTATAATTCGCTATGAATCCTTTTAGAGAAGGTGGGTTAAATGTATTCTCCATGTGAAGGAACTTTCTTTGTAATCCACTGAGTCATTTACGCTCTGTTCTAATGCTTTGCTCTGCTTCAAATGGGGTATTTCTCCCTTTTCCACGGGAGACAACACATGTGCTGTAAGAGTTCTGCACAAACAGAGTACCGTGGAGTTTCTCAATGCAATGATGTGTCTTTCTAATGTTGTTTAGGTTTTCACCTCCTTGGGAAAGATACAGTCCCTTGCCTTTATGTGTGTACTGTGTGAAAAGTATTGTTGTGTCAGAAATGGAGAAAACTTGGCAGGTTTTGGTGTTTTCAGTGTGTGACCTGCCCTGGCTGAAGCACCCAGCAGCTCCAAAGAGGGCCCTGCAGCTGTGTGTGGCACAGGCGGCTGGGTCTGTCAAGCTTCATCTATGTGGAAACTCCTCAGCTGCAGAGAGCCAACCATTGGTCTTGCTTGCCTTTTACATGGTAAAATATTTAGCCTTTGGTTTTATTTGCAAAATTATTTTAGTCAATGTATCACTCATATCTAAGAGCAAGTCTTAGCAGTAGGACAGCAGTAGCTATTCATGACTGGGAAATTGTCAAAGAACAAAGCCTAGTAAGAGCCAAAATAATAAAGAAATTGATTCCACTCCTCCACCAGTTCAGTCTGCGCATATTATCTGAATGTGGTGTCAAAACAGCATGGGCAGCTATAATAGATTAAAACCGCTTTTTGTCCAAACTTTTCTGTTACTGTGTTTGTGATTTTGCTTCAAGGACATAGGGCTAGACTTTACGGTTTGTTTAGCTATGAAGGGATGACAGACTAGGGGGGTGGTAAGGGGAGCTTAGTTTTGGAATGTAAATACATGTAGAGCTCTTCTCCTTTTGTTTAGCATCTCTTTAAACTAAGACAAAAAAAATCAGTGAATGAATGAATAGCAGCATGGTGAAATACCTAAATGTTTGAGTTAAAATTTTTGGATGTTTGAAATCCTATTTGGATCCTTTTCCCAGATCGCTGTGCATTCATATGCACTCAGCAGGAAACTTCATGGAGATGCACATTTGGGCAGAAGGTCTTTGGCGGTGCCTTTTTCTTAACTTGCGTCTTTTCTTCTTTTGAAGAAAGTAATGGCTTAAGTCTGACTGAAGAACAATCTTTTTTGTATGTTCCTTATAAGAATTTACTTATGGTTCACAGATTTTACCCACCATCTATGTCTGCAGTCCTTTGGATTTAAAACAGCATATATCCCTCTGCAGACAACAGGAAACGCCAAATTAAAGACTTAATGACATACTGCTGAAAGAAGACAAAAGGTGACAAATTATAAAACAGCCAGCTAAACTTTTAAAGAAAACGCTGGAAAAAAATCCCACATTCAAACAGCCTGAAAAGGATACGGATATTGTTACACTTGCAGACATGTTAATAGAAATTAGACTTGAATCATGTTGAATATAAACTTAAACACTTAAAGAGAACAAGTTTCAAAAAATAATATTTTTGTAGAACAGTGAAAATAGCTTCTGAGTTATTTTTAAAAAGTGAAAACATGTTTTAACCTTGTTATTGGATGTCTAAACCTTAGACTCCATTTTTATAATTGTGAAACCATTGAAAATGTGACTTCTATCCTTTAAAAATTATTAACCTCTGTTGCTGATGTAAGTGCAGTTGTGTTCATTTCCTCTGCAGTTATGACTTGGCTGTGTTCTCCAGACTGGCAGCCTCTGGCTTGATTTACTATAGGTGGAACATCCTTTGATCTCCTGTTGAGTTCTGGAGAGATGGTGGAAAAGGAGCAAGATAAGTGAAAAAGAGAAGGGAGGGAGAAATATAGAGATGAAAAAGCAAAGTTACAGACCTTTCCTCTCTGATTCTAGGGACCTTAATCTTCTAATTAATTTAATCATTTTAATATTTACATTATTTGTTTATGTTTTACTATCCTTGATGCCATGAACTTAATTTTGGAGTGTAGCACTTAGTAAATTAACAGGAGGTGCTGCTTTTGGTCAGGAAATGGCAAAAAAGTAAATAATTTTCAACTGATAGTTTTGAGAACAGTTGTGTTGTATTTACATTGACTGCTGCTCCCAGTTTACCTTAAAGATTTTTATTTAAAGGGTTACCAAGTCAGTGGCTTACTCATACAAACCTGAAATCAGATCAGAGGGAATGTGTCAGTAACTTAACAGAAAATAATTGTCATTATAAGGCTCTTGTGAATCTTTTTATTCAAAAATTATCTTTTTATATTCTCGTCACTGCCACTGTAATATTTAGAAATACACAGGACCCATACATGGTACCCATTCAACTGATAAATGCTGTTGATGCATTGGGGGTTTTGTTCAGTGTGTGGTTGGTTTTGGTTTTTGTTGGTTTTTCCAGGGGCAGGGGGAGGGGGTGGGAGCATTTGGTTGGTTGGGTTGCAGGGGGTTTTTGTTGGGTTTTTTAGATGCTGAAAAAAAAAAGAGGTTGGTTGGGTATTCCTTATGGAATCCAGTTGCATGTTAAGAGAGAGAGCTCTTTATTCATTACTTCAGTTTCATGGAAAGAAACATTTAAATAGGAATATTTGGAGGCCTATGTGAACTGTTCTAACTCTGTTTATGATGATAAATTCCATTGCTCACCTAACACTTAAACAAGCATCTTTATCCTCTGTGTATGCCTCAAAAGAAGTTTGCCATATATATTTGTTTTATATAGATGGATATATAGGATGCAGTTATCTGCCACTGTGCTGAGAATATTCTGACCAGCTTTATCTCATTTTTGGAATTTGTCTGCATCCATCTGCTGTTTTTGTTGTTACACATGCATTCTATGCTCTAGGGCTGAGCCTCTGTTCTGTATGTGCAGTATCTATTGCAATGGGTGCAAGTCAACAGCTGTGCATCACGCAATGCAGTAAAACTGAATAATTAATGAGTGTGTGTGTCAGACGAGCTGTTGTCATTGTCAAATGTGCAACACTAAAAAACACTGTGAGATGGGTGAAAGAGAGAAGACCCACCAAGTTATTTTTCATTCTTCACAGTGTGAGAGGCTGATTTAATTTTCTTGGCTTAAAGTTAAACTGAAACATTTACCCCACCTCTTCCCATATGAAAAAAAGTTTGCCATTGCAAAAGCACTACTTTTTTGACTGCTTCAGCAGTTAAAAACTTTATTAATTTTTAGTTGGACTTGCTTTTATAAAAATGTTAAGAGTCTGATGTTTGCTTTTTAATACACTGTTTCTCAAAATGTTTTTAAGCTGAAGTGCTACTTAGTCTTTAAAAAAAAGATATAAATAGTCAAACTCAAATCACAGTAATTTCTTGATAGTCTGTGCTCTCGAGGGTATTATTCAGGCTAGTTTTGAAGAACTGAACAGCCACTCTGTATTTATGTGCATCATAGGAGAAATACACATTTGTAAACTCTCTTGGGCTGTAACTGAGTTCTAATAGATGTCTGTACAGCACATCATGCAGTGGGGCCCCAGTCTCTAGTGGGGTTTGTAGATTCTACCATGATAAAAATAATAAAGGAGGATCTTCTTGTAAAGATAATTTAACCTCAGGGTGTTGCCTTTTTGTGCATGCACGTGTATACACATATATATATATTTATGCACACATACAAACTCAGCTATTCAGTTATTAGCAGTTCAGCCAAAATGTTTCATTTAATACCTACAACACCATTAGTTTTTCATTTGAAATTGAGAAATATTAAAATATATAACAGTATTCCAAACCTAATTTACAAAAAATGAAGAGTAAAAATGAAGTATAGAAACAAATTTTTTGAAAGTTATTTGATTCTCGTATTCATATGATGGAAAATATTAATCCAGATATTCCCTAGTGATTTTCAGTATCTAGGAGAATTGGAGCAGTGCTTGAATATGATATTGCAGAATGAATGAGTAATCATGAACAGTATTTAGCAAGTGAATTTTAGATTTTAAAATGTAGCCACTCTTGTAAAGTCCTGCCAGAAAGCAAAAACAAAGAAGCAAAAAATCAGTAATCTCAGATAAACCTGACACTAGCTAAAGTGAAGAAGGTTTCCTGGTGGTAGTAATACCTTCTGACAGCAAGGATAAGGAAAGGGCCATTAATCCCGCAAGAGGGAGACAGTGAATGTGACTGTAGTAGAGGTGCTTGGCTGGCATGGCATGGAAGTGGTGAAAGAGTAATAGGATTAGGGTTGTTCCCTCTTTGGGACTTTCCGCCTTCCCATTTGTGGTTGAAGGAAGATGAGAGCCAGCTCTTAGCTCACCTGGGTCTTTCAGAAGCCTCCGACACCTAAAATTAAACTTCATGGGTGTGGAGGACATCTTTTTGTTACATTTAGGTACAAGCAAATAGAAATAGTTTGTAGGTTCTGCTGAAAAACAAATAATAGTTACACCCAAAGCTAATTTTGTGTTAAAGGAAAGTACATACTTTCTGAGCAAGTTCAGGTATAATATTCCAACCATACTAGCACAAAATTAGCTCTCTTTACAGCTAAGTTTCTCTTGATGCAAATATTATTTTAATCTTGGTTTAGGCTCTGTGGAGAGAGCACAGTGGTTAGTCCTAAAAACTGTCCTGTGTTTATGGCCAGAAGCTGTCTGCCCAGTGGGTTACAGCCATGACTTAAAAAGCCAGTTCTCAGGAACGGGAAACAGTGGTTTTACTCCTGTGCCACTTCAGCCTTGGGTCTGAACAGCAGAGCTGCCGAAATTGCTAGTCATCCTGGTAGTGTGTGAATCAAGGGGTTTGTTTTATTACTGAGAATGCCAGCAATTCTAGAAATTAAGCAAGACAATCGACCAAATTTACACAGGCTATCAAACTATCAACTTGATGCCATCAAAGGGCATCGATTTTTAGTAAGATACGGTCAAAATTATTTTCTGCAGAAAATCCCCAGAGGCATTGAAGGAATGGTGCCGTGAAGAACAGACCTGCCACTGGCAATGCTCCAGCCCTGCAGATGTGAGGCGGAGGAGGTTCTGCACAGTTAGGGGAGTGGAGAATATGCTGCATTCAGCTTGAAAACTCTGCCCTCGTTTACAATCCTTATGTTGCTTAATATGGGTGGAAGGTGGCAGAAACTGATATTTCATAAAATTGTTAAGGCAAAAAGCAAAAGATGAAAACAATAAAGTTGAACTGTGTTTGCAGTAATTTAGAAGGCGATCATAGTTCAGCCTATGTGCAAAAGGGCTTGTCACTTCACAAAAATTCTTAAATAAAGAAAAATTCATAATCTTAAACTGGCCCCATGAAAACTGTCAAACTGTGTTTTGAATGAATGATTTTAATGGTTGGTTTGCCATGAATTTTTGATGTCATTGAAACACAGCTCTCTTGTGGTGCACCAGACATTTTAAAGTGGTTTATCACTGTTATCTTGGCTACCACCGCTATTCTGCATTGAGCCAATGGGACTCTTTACCACTCCAGTGAAGTTTTCTAACCACTGAAATGCAACATAACATAAACCACCATACGCACTTCTTGAAATGGATAACCCAGTTCCTTACTGCCTTATCTCATTTCTTGAGGGAGATTGTGTGGCTTTGTATAGTTTTTGTTGGGTTTTTCCTCTTGGTGTTGGTCTCCCTCCATAAAAAGCCCTTGGACTCATATTTCTTAATTTAAAAAAAAAATTGTTTAAACTTAACGGTGTTGTTTTATAAGTAGAATGCACTCATCTGGCTTTTCACCAGTCTTTTTGCTCTCCAGCATGAGCCTTTTTGACTCTCCTAGCAGTACCTTTTCCTTACGATGGCCTGCTCATAAGGATGTTCCATTTAGCTGCCCTTCTTCTGGAAGTTCATACTCTGCTCCCAGGATCCTTCTCCTTGAAATTTGCCAATTATGCAGCTTGAGACATAAAGTAGCCATTTGTTACTTGGTTGGTGTCTCCTTCTTCTCCCAGATGATATGTGTTCCTCCTGTGTTTTCACTTTGTGTTTGTATAGCACTTATCAAAACAGACCTAAACAATGTAATCAATATTATGTGTCAATGGTAATCAAAGCCACAGTGTTTAAACTGCTTTGTGAAGGTTTGGGTTTCCTCAGTGTTCTGAGGTGTGTTTGGAAACAATTTGATCTATTTTTCAGAAAGAGATCCTTCAGAGTAGGAACAGTTTTTCTTAGTCCACACTGAAAAATTCCAAAGGCAAGTTTTCTGTTGAGTGGTTTAAATAGTTCTGGGAAATGACAATCTAGATTAATTTTTCTACATTCCAACTTTGTATCTGAAAGATACTGTTACTGAAACAAATTAAATAGCTAGTAATAGCTCTCAGACAAATACTGAGTTTAATGGACAGGTCTGCATTATACTCACATCTCTGCCAGGGCACAGGTTTTGATCAGGGTTTGTCATATGTAGTATGTATGTTTTGCTGAAACCATTTGCAAATAACTGCATCTGTTAGCTATTGGTGTCCTTGCTTAATTGGCAAGTTTAAAATAACTGGTTATACTTATGTGCTTCTGATACTTTCTTTTGCAAAACAGATGAACCTCTGTATTCCAAGAATTGTTCCAAATCATATTTTCTGGCAGTGTTTCTACCTTTAGCCATTGTATGAATTAAAATATGCTTTCCAGCTCTTGCCTAAGTTGTCAGAAAAGTCCCTATAGAATTGACATGCAAACAGTTTTTGCAATCTTTTTTTTTTAAGCAATGTTAAATTTGCTTGAGCAACATCTCTTGTTTTGACTAGTAGAAGATCTAAAAATACACTACTGTATTGACTGAACTAATTACATTTCAGATCTAGCCACTACCATCTGGATCTCTCTCTTTCTGGTTACATTTTCATTGCACAGATTGCACATGAGTGATTAGTACCATGAATGAGTTGTCCAAATTTTGTCCTGGGTGTTAGCAGCAGCTCTGCATAGCTGCACACAAGTTGCTGTGTCCTTTATCTTACTCTGTGGATACTGCATTTCAGTCAGGGAGTCCTCAAATTAGCAGCAATGTGGAGAAAGTGAAGAGGGTCCAGTGGCAGGCTGCCAGGGTAACCAGGACCCACCTTTTAACCAAGAGCCTGCAAGGAGGCTTGGCTTCTCTAATCTGGCAAAGAGAAAGCTAAAATGCAGTAAGAATGCTTGAGAAGCTGTTAGAAGGACAGTGAAATCAAACTCTTCTTGGTAAAGGCAGGTGACATATGGAGTAATAGCCGGAAGTTGTGTGTTGGGCAGCTCAATCTGGACACGGGGAGAGGATCTTCCCCAGGAGAATATGATTGTATTCTATCACAGGAGTTACAGTCTCCCTTCAGGGATTTTCAAGACTCACAGAGATAGAGCCACAACTAACCTGCCAGGTGTTGGTGTTATTCCAGGCTGCTGCCTGAAGTCTTACTGAGTGAGCTACAGAGGTCCCATTACCCAGGGAACCATTGCTGGGGTCCCCTGATGCCCATGAACAGAATCTGAGTGAGATCTTGATTCCTCCCAGTGAGTCATAGACAAAACTTCCTGCTCAAGGTAAATGCTCTGCCAGGCCAGAGGTTCCAGCCTTGGTAAGTAGCTATTATGTAACTGAAACTTCCTCAACATTTTCAATGCACATGTCCCTTAAACTGGGAATTTTTCATTCCTGGCTGTAGTGTATAGCGAGTACCTGAGGAGTACAGTTTAGTTGTGATAGATTGCAGGCTGATAGGTATGCTGCCTGAAGGACGTGTAGCTGAAACTATCAGGCTGAATTCAGGCTGAAGACTCTCCTGCACTTGAGTGAAATGTTCTGTAGCACCCATATACACTGGGCAGCAATGCTTGCATGAAGTCCTAAAGCAACTCTTGACAATATTGTGCACGTTTCTGTTCTTTCTCCTGTTTCTGAGATGATTTAAACATAGTCTTTTCTGTCTCATTCTTGTAACATACATGTTTTTGCTGTTAGCAGAATGTCACAGGTGATAGCTTATGGATAAAGCACTGAAACCAGAGAGAAAACCAGATGGCATGACTGCCCTCATCTACAAAAAGCAGAGGTCTTTTATTTTTGTACCTAATAAAGAGTGAGATAGTGTGGCTTCTAAAAAATCTGTGGTAATTTTTCAGAACATAGGAGGGTTTAAATTCTGCCAGTCCAATGATTTGTTGTAGAAAGTGTTCAAAAAGCAGCAGTCCGAGGCATGTAGTCAACCAGGATTAGCAAAAATGATGACCATTTTTTTTTACTTGAACTAGCCAATAATTTAAGAAGGAACAGATTTTAGGGGAGGCTGTCAACAACAAATAAGTTATGAAGCAGTGATGATCAGCTGGGAGCTATGTACTGTAGAGAGGTATGAAAAATTCTCAAACAAATCCAGTGATGCATGGGTTGAAAAGATGGAGAAAGTTTAAGATAGATACTGGATTTAACAAGCCATCTTGATTTTTTTCTTATTTTTTTTCTCCCAGCCATGTCCTTATCCACTTTCTTCTCATTTCCAATCTGCAAGTTTTTGTTCCCAATGCTGCTAGTAACACTGCTGTTGGAGCTGGAGGATAGAGATGTCTTTGCTGTAAACAGAATCAGTGAAATTCTCTATCTTTCAGTACACCTTCCTTTCTTTTCAGAGAGAAGTGTTTGTTCCAGGACGCCTCCATGGTCCATTTTACAGTGCAGCCACACTGCACGGTAACATGGGAAGGCTGTAAACTTCTTCCAATCATTCTGTTGCAGAATGCAGCAAATGGGATACTTCCCAAGAAGTGAAAACTTGCACTAGTTCTGCTTCCATGCTCCTAGCCATTTTCTGTCCCATTATACTGTCAGTCAATGCTACATTAACATCTAATGCCATTTTTTTCTCCAATTATCCTTGTGTTTAAAAAGCAAGTCTAAAATATTTTTTTATTTTTGTATAGGTCTGGTTTTTGTGTTTAGTCATTGGGCCAAAGCAGCTTCTCTTCAAGAGGGATCAAAACCAGTTTGTCAGTGATATCATGAGGTTTATGACCTGCTCTATGGGGCATAATTAAATGTGGAATTCAGCCCCTTCTTGCAGAATAACTTTGACACATCTGGTTTAAACAGTTTTAGTGCAGTGAGGAGATAAGTAGAAGTTTCATTGCACAGTAGATTAGTTTCAGATGAGGTATAGGATCCTCTGAAATTCAGGTTCACAGAAGTACACCAATGGGACAGCCACCCAAAGAAAGTACATAGTCATCCATTGAATATGTTAAAATAAATGGTAGGACTGCAGTGCAATAAAATAAAAAAGAAAAAAAAAATAAATGTCTTGTCACATTCCCAGAAGGAAATGTAGGGTAATTGCCCAGAAAAGGACCAGCACTGAATTCTTTTACAAAATCCCTATTCTTTCCCTGCTTTCTTTGCCAGAGCACCTCTGATCCAGTTTTATTCCATGTTCCCCTTCAGTATGTTCATGTTTTTACAGATATAGTGCGTTTTATGGCACCCGCTAAAGTTATCTGCTGTGAAATTCAATTACTTAAATACTTTGTCCTTTTGTTACCCTTTTCTAATGGATTGCCAATACATATTGCTTTCTCATCAGATACTGATAGTCCCTTTAGTAGACTTTACTATTCTGTAAAATGGTGATGAACACACAATATGGCTTATAGGTAGTGAAGTACAAAGTAGTGGTTTCAGCAATTTGCTCTCAAATAGAAAAATACAGTTAGTGTCTGCTTAATATTCACTAGGCTATCCAATGTTTAAGGCATGTTACTTCTGGTAGGTAACTATGAACATTCAGACATAGCATTGCTGCATGCATTTTAGAATGTATTTTTCCTCATTTTGAGGACAATTAAAATCGGAAGGTGAGGTTTAGTAATATACATGTGTTTGTGAAGGCCTTATGAAGTGTTGATATGAACTGTGTGTTTGATAGTAGTGTTAAAAAGTAGAATACCTGGTCTGAATTGCTGACTGCAGGATGTTAGGAGACTGGCATAAATAAAGCATGACACATGCTTTCATGCAGATTAATTTTTACGTAAATTATTTCTAGTTCATATTTTATTACTTAAGCAATCTTTAGCTGTGTGTTTTGTCAAAGAAGACTAGTTGAGAATTTGAGAAATATGATATTTAGGTCATTGGTTGTAAAATCTGTGAAGTAGCTCAAGAAATATCTCACTTTTGCACAGACAGCAGAAATATAGTAGTTCTTGACCAAAAGTTGAAGTGATATAAAATTTGTTGAGTGAATGCAAGTGTGCTAGCAAAGTCCTTTGGTCCCCTGTCTTGACAGTGGTAGAGGATGGAGATCTATGAGGTAGCAACGGCAAAAGAGTTATTGAAGTGTTAGAAACTTTAGGAATGGTCATGAAGGATTTTGGGCTTCTTTCCCCCAAAAGGTAGTGGGATCAGTACCCATGTGCATGTGCACGAATGCATGCATTACCTGTGCATGAACGCATGCATCATGAGCAAGAAACGGGAGGAACTGGAAGCCTTTGCACAGGACAAAAATCATTATATAGTTGCCATCATGGAAACATGGTGGGAAGATTTGCACAACCAGAGTGCTGTAGTAGAGGGCTATAAACTCTTTAGAACAGATTGGCAAGGAAGGAGAGGCAGTGAGGTGGCCCTCTACTTTAGGACATGTTTTGATTGTCTAGGTTTTAACAATGGTCACAAGAGGATTGACTGTTTATGGGTAAGGATTAAGGGAAGGCTGACAAGGCACACATCCTGATGGGAATCTCTTAGAGGCTGCCCAATGATGATGGGGAAGCAGATGAAGTATTCTATAAACAGCTTGAAGAAGTCTCATCTCTGGCCCTTGTTCATGTGAGAGCCTACAACTTAGCACATGTCTGCAGCAAATTCAATACAGTGGTGAGAAAACCGCCTGGGAAGTTCCTGGGGTGTGTGGAAGACAACTTCCTCATACAGCTGCTGTGTGAACCAGTGAGGCAAGATGCCCTGCTGGACCTGCTGTTTGTGAGCAGAGAATGAATGGTGGGTGATGTGGTGATCAGAGGCCGTCTTAGGCATGGCTATCATGAAATTAAAGAGTTTTCAGTTCTTGGACAGACAAGGAGTGGGTTCAGGAGACCTGCTGTCCTAGACTTGCAGAGGGCAGACTTTGGCCTGTCAAGGGGCCTAGTTGACAGAGCCCTTGGGAGGCAGCCCTAAGAGGCAAAGAAGTCCGGGACAGCTGTTCAAGGAGGAAATCATGAAGGCGCAGGAGCAGGCCTTCCAGTGTGCTGAAACATGAGCCAGTGGTGGAGGAGAACAGAGCAGAAAACTAACTGAATAAAGGGCTTTGGCTGGAACTGAGGGGAAAAAAAGAGTTCCTTTGGAAGAAGAGGCAGGCAACTATGGGAGCCTGCGAGGATGTTGTGGTTATGCAGGTAGAAAATTGGAAGGCCTGAAGTGCAGCTAGAACTTAATCTGACATAAAAGGCACTTAGAATGTTTCTATAAATACATTGGCAACGAAAGTAGGACCAAGGAGAATCTCCATTCTTTGTTGCAGGGAGAAACATAGTAACAAAGATGAGGAAAAGTGTGTGGTATTTAAGGCCTATTATTTCCTCAGTCTTTAATAGTAAGATCAATTGTTGACTCAAGACTATGAGGCCCGATAGGAACCACCTAAGGCTACCGAGGGAGCTGTCAGAAATGGTCACCGGTCCACTGCGTCATTTACAAGCAGTTCTGGCAAACTTGGTGGATCCTGAACAGCCGTCCCAGAGGCTGGCAAGTATAATGTCAATCAACAGGAAAGGCTAGAAGGAGAACCTGGGGAACTACAGGCCTGTCATCCTGACCTCAGTGCCAGAAAGTTCATGGAGCAGATCATTTGACTGGCATCACACAGCATGTACAGGATGATGCCTTGGGCTTTTGGGTTTTCTATTCTGCATTGGTATGTGGCTTTTGTTCAGGGTACTGAGATCATTTCACAGGGTGAAGAAGACATAACAATTCTAGTCTGGGTGGAACTCAAGGAAACCTTTTCCAAACTTCAGGCTCACGTAAAACAACGTGGAAGGAAGAGGGCGGGCAAATGAAGCTCTGGTATGCAAATGGGCCCAAACAAATAAAAAGAGCGCGGTCTTGGGACTGGCTGCCCTCTCCCCCCCACCCCTTAGCCTCCATCTTTGGAGCCATCCAGACAGAGCCTGATTTGTAGCTCTGGTGCTGACTGGGTGTGACCTCAATAAATATCCTTTATTCCCCTAACTCCATCTAGCCTCTGGTCCAGCTTTTCCAGGCATCAAGGATATGCCAGATATCAGGCCCAGATAGAATGAGTTTAGGAAAGTAAGATCTCTGCTTAGCCAGAGATCCTTGCTGATCTCCTTCTATGACCAGCCTACATACCTGGAGGATGAGGGAGAGGCTGTGGGTATTGTATACCCAGACTTCAGTAGAGCATTTGACACCCATTTCCTACATCACTGTCCTGGAGAAGCTGGCTTCTCATGGCTTGAACAGGTGCACTCTCCACTGGTGGAGAACTGTCCAGATGACCAGGCCCAGGTGCTGGTGATGAATGGAGTTCATGGTTCCCCAGGGCTCACTGTCAAGACCTGTTTAACCTCTTTTCAATGATCGGGATGAGGGGATCAAGTGCATCCTCAGTTACTTTGTACCAGATAACAGGTTGGGTGAGAGTGTTGGAGAGTGTCTGCTGGAGAGCAGGAAGCCTCTACAGGGGGATCTGGACAGGATGGATTAATGGTATCAGCTTGAGATTCAACATGGCCAAGTGCAAGGTCCTGCACTTCAGTCACAACACCTCAGGTAGCACTACAATCTTGGGACAGAGTGGCTGGAAGGACACTGGAGGTGCTGGTCAACAGTGGCTGAACATGAGCCAGGGTGTGTCCAGGTGGCCAAGAAGGCCAATGGCATCCTGGCCTGTCCCAGCAATAGTGTGGCCAGCAGGGCCAGGGCAGGGATTGTCCCCCTGTGCTGGGCACTGCTGAGGCCACACCTCGAGTGCTGTGTCCAGTTCTGGCCTCAGTGCAAGAAAGACCCTGAGGTGCTGCAGTGAGTGCAGAGAAGGGCAATGGAGCTGGGGCAGGGCCTGGAGCACAAGTGCTGTGAGGAGCAGCTGAGGGAGCTGGGGGAGCAGCCTGGAGAAAAGGAGGCTCAGGGTTGACCTTAGCTCCTCTACAACTGCCTGAAAGGAGGCTGTGGCCAGGTGGGGTTGGCCTCTTATCCCAGGCAGCCAGTGACATGATAGGAAATGCCCTCAAAGTTGTGCCAGGGGAGGTTCAGACTGGATACTAGGAAGAAATTCTTTACCTAAGTGGTTGTCAAGTACTGGAGAAGTGGCCCATAAGTGGTGAACTTGACTGCTAGGTTAGTGGTTGGACACAATGATCTTAAAGGTCCTTTCCAACCTAAAAAAGTCTATGATTCTATGATTTTTAAATTTGTTTGAGAGTGTGCATGGTTTAAGTCAGCGTAGGTGGTCTAAGTAAAGCCATTTCAGATGCGGAAAAGGGGTAGTGTTTTCATTCCCTTGTGCTGTATGTACAGTATCATGGTTCAAGCTAAAGTATTTCCAAAGTAATTGGAACATGAGGAAGTTGGTTACTAGCAAATTAATTCAACCCGCCTCCTGTTGTAAATCTTTTACCCACTAGAGAGGATACACTTTGTAAAAAAAAAAAATTAAAAATGTAATATAGAAAAGTAAAGTAGAAATGTGTCATTCTTTTATGTAATTAAGTAACTGACTTCTTTTTATGATAATACATTTGGGTGGTCTGTTCTTGAAACACTTGATTTGTTAGGAAACATTACCATTTCCGCAAGTAATCTCTTAAGTCCTAAATATTTTGAAAAAAATTTGCATTGCAGTATTTCATCAGTGCATTAGTCACCAGTTAAACACTCTAAACTGTTGTCGCTTGGCACTGGGGAGGGCTTCCAGGTTTTTTTCTATCAGCAAAAACTTCTGTAAATTATAACATTGCTTGGCAGAGTGTAAAGAATTAATACTAGAAAACCAGATGATTTAGGAGAAAATAAATGGGAAGACTTGAATCTCATTTTACTTTTCCTTGGAAAAAGAAGTCTCTCTAGTTTACAAAACATATAAAGTTTGAAATTGCCTTCAGCCACAATGTTTGTTTAGGTGTGGTGACTCTTTTGTATCCTTGTTGTAGATTCCTCTCAATCAGCACAATTCTGATTGTCCCCACTGGACACTGAGGAGATTTAGTGGCTTGCTTGCTGCAGTGAACCTCAATGATCTTGAGGTTAGGCATGCTGCCACTGAGACTAGCATAATTTTAATTGCCAGTGGTAGTAAGCTGCTGACTTTTTTGGATTAAAAAAAGCATCTCAAATATACTAAATATTATGTTAATGTTCATAAAAACTAATAGGTTTAATAACATTACTACAACCAAAGCAATCTACCCCAAACCAATTTTTGTAGTCAGCAGACTGTCAAGTTCTCATTCTGTGCACAAATGTTTAAACTTTAGGTACCAGCAGGAAACAGCTAATGCACTAGATACTTCCTATAGTTTATAGTTGGTGAAGGGTCAGTATTAAAGTGCTTCTATGTTGCAGTTGATGAAAGCAATCTGTGATGATTTTTCCCAAGCCTAATTTGCAACACTTTTGCTTTACTTTTGTAAATTCATAAACATCTGTAGAATCAATTTTTGTAAAAGAACTAAAGTGGTCTTTTTAAAAATTACAAAAGTAAAGAGAAACAACAAGAAAAAGCCCTGAATCAAATTATACTTATTTGCTTATAGTTTTTTAAATGTAAACATTCTTCTTTGTTTATTTTCCGTGTAGTTCCACTGCTATTAAGTTACAGGTTTGGTTATAAAATATAAATGGCGATTAGAATTGAAGTAATCTGATGCATGAATTATTAGGAAATTTAGGACGCTGTTACATTTCCTTCTTTAATACATTAGGGAATCATTATGCTATCATCCCTTTCTTGCAAACAAGAGTGAAGGCGGAATGTGAAATGAGAACCCTTTTCTTCCCTCACTTTTTCTCTGTGCATGCTGCCGTAGCAGCAGCCAAGCTGCACAGTCTGAGTAGTTAAATGCTGTGGCTGTGTCCTCAAAATAGGGATTTGGTCTCTTGCTCATGCGACATGAGCTCACAGAGTAGAAATGACCTGACGAGCACTTAGAAACCTATGAAGAGATTATGCATTTTGTTCACAGGTGGGAACTGTGCTCAAGAGAGAAGTCTCTCTAGGGAAAGAGCAAAATCTTCCCTTATCGTGGCTCAGAGACATACTGATGCCTCCTGCTAATGCTCAAGTTTCTGCTGACTGTCTAGACAGTTTCCATTTGGTAACTGCTGTTGTTCTTACGATGCACTGTGTCTGCAAAGACTGTGCTGATCGCCGACAGGAACATTCTCTGTGGCTTGATTAAGTCAAAGTGATCAAAAACTGTAGAGGCATGTTTTCCCAGTAAGGTTTGTCTTAAGTCTGTAGTCATATGCCTTCAACAAGTTGTTCATCATCGTTGAAGTTAGGAATGAAGGTTTTGATTTAAATAGGAAGATTTGACAGTGTACAGCGCCTACTGTTCACTATAATTTTGTGTGTTCTGAGGGGAAAAAATGCCAATGCTAGGATCCTGGTAATTCTTTAACTGTACTATTTTTTTCCAGCCAGTACAACTTGAGTGTGTACACTGTGCATTTACTGTTGCAGATCTTTGTTTAAGTGAACTAATTTTTATAAAACAGAAACCCCCATAGTAAAACATCCACTCCCACTCCAAAAATCCACTCAGACTGTGAATGACTCTTGACCAACATCTCTGGGAGCTGGTAATAAAGCAGATACCAGAAGTTCAAGAAAATGTAATTCTGTATAGGAGATACAAGAAATGGGAGAAATATTGATGCCCCGGGAAAAAAAGGTTTTCCTTTAGCTACAGCACACTCTTAACTTCATTTTTCTAAAATCCTGGACTCATAGGTTACCTGATATGGATACTTACAATTCCTTTTGGGAATGATACTATTAATTTTTCTTTAGGAATCAATGTTTTTTTTACAATAACAGGTATATCTTCATAGCTTTGTTCCCTGGTACCAAAAGAAGCTAGTGCATTTGTTGTAGCAAAAAAAGACTATCTATCTTTCTTTCTTCAAATTGAAAATATAATTGTAACAACCAAAATGAAAATGCAGCCAAGTCAGGTTTTGTGGGGAGCAGCCATAAGCTCTTTGAGAAGTTGCCCCACAGAACACTGATTGCTGACCCCAAACTGCATTGACATGTCCAGTACTTCTCTTTATTTTCAGAACAAAGTAAAATGTGCTGGTATAATCTACTGATGAAGACAGTTTAAGCTAACCTTTTCTTTAAGCTGACATATACTAAAGTATATATAATTATTTTATCTTGCTCAAATGAAAGTGTATAATGACAATAGAAACATCTGCAGCACAGTAACTACAGATACAACTGCTGAGCAAGAATATATCTCATTTCCTTGGTTCCATTTATATCTGAGATATGAAAAAGAAAAGCTCTTTGTACCTACATCAAGCGCTATGCAAAAGTTGGGATGTGTCATGTTCAAGCATTTTAAACCAGCATCTTTAAATATTTTGTTAATCTTCCTGTGATATCTTGTACCTAGATAAAACAGTGTCACTTAGACATGTAAGATCCATAGTCCTGTTTTGGATCATTCATAATAATTTTCTTTTTTTAATTCTGAAATATATATTAGTATTTTTAGCCTGTTTTAGTTTCTTCATTTGTTTTAATCATAATCCATGTGCTTTCACATTAAATTCTCCAAATACATGTATCATTTTCTTTGAGTTTGCTGTTATTATGTAATTAAGATAATTGTAGAAACTTAATCAGTCTCCTCTTCGGGTCTTGTATGTTAGTGCTGCATAAAAATATTTATGTTTGCATCAGGTAATTTTTATATTGCCACAGAAGTGTCTTAAATATTAATAGATGTGGAACAGCACTGTGCCCTATGTCTTTAAACTGTATGGGCAATAGCACTCCCTAAACAGTTGGTGACAAGGTTTTGTGACATGCTGATCTGAAGCAGTGGCCGCTTTGGTGACCTGAACATGTGCAATGATGCACACCAGAGACTTGCAAGACTGCTACATGAAGCTCAATCTCTCATTTTCACTTGGCGATTCTCTGGCTCTATCAGTCACTTCAATTGCTTGAGCTAGGACACCAGCCCTCCAACTGAGTTCTGCTCAGCCTGTGGGTGTGTGAATACTGTGAGTGTGCCTGTTTGATGGAGAGTCTGCAGAGATGTGCTTAGGGAGAGAGGGTTCACTGGTGAGTAGAAATACGTTGCATCTGCAGTGACATGCAGCTCTCTCTCTTGCCTCATTTTGAAGTTGTACACTGAACACAGAAGAGTAAACTGAGCTTCTTCTGTCCTTAAACCAGAATGGTTTCATGTCTACCAGCTCACTGGCATTCTGCTCAGAAGTTAATTTGAGCTGTGTAGCACCAGGGTTAATTTGCAAGAAAGCAGATGTGTTGAATGGATGAGTAGCAATGGGTTTCCCCAAGGCAGTAAAATGAAATGTGACTTCAGACAAAACTTGTTAACTTAGTTGGATCTCAGCTGTTGGCAGTAAGCACTGTTCTGTTATCTGCTTCTCTTTTTCACAGCCAGACTGCACTTGAGGCTTTATCAGGTAGCTCGGTGGATGTTTGCCTTTGTTGTTCAACAAATTGTGGAAAAATTAATTTTATTTGGGGAAAATATATTCTGATCAATTATAAAGCTCCAGCTGCAGACTGGTGCCTGGATACTGTTAAACATCATATATGAAAAAGGACTGTACCTCTCTAAAGGATCGTTTGTGTACCCAGACATGCAGCAAAGTATTAAGCAGACATGCAAGTAAATCTCTCCCATAAAAAAGATATTGTGTTATATTGTATATGACCTGTAGCCCAAGACACTTTTATGAACTGCTTATCCACTGCCATCCCAACCCTACTCCCCTGTCTGGTACCAGTACTCATTATAAATATAATCAGTGTTTCTCTCTCTTAATATTTTCCTGCTCTGGTTACATCCAATTTTTGTCATAATACTTAATTTAATATTAAGAAAAAGATTTTTTAAAGAAAACTTTTTTTTTTCTTTTTTTCTTTTTTTTGACTGGGTGATTTCCCTGATTTTAAGGATAGTTAGGGTAAGAGAACTGCTGCAAACTGTCTGTCTGGAGTTACTAAATAGCCAAGAGGGTGTGTGAGTGATCTGTATTCAAATTGTGTCATCCTCATTATCTTTTTGTGTAATTGTCTGGCATTTTTTCTGAAGGATTCCTGTAGCATAAATCATAATATATGATTTCTGGTATTTCATTTTTGTCTGTATGCCTTAAACCAGAAATATATTAAATTTGGTCCTTGAAGTCCTCTTGGGTCATTCTTTTTTGTACCATTATGAATTAAATCCTTTTCTCCATCTCCTTTATTTTCATCCCTGGATTATTTGTTCACTGGAAAGAGCTGATGCCTGAAACTTAGCGGGGGGAGTGTGTTCCCCTGGCTTTTGAAGTGTATTTGTGTTAACATTTTAATGTGGATTTTTTCTCACATAATCTAATGATGGTGGCATTTTTAATCAGTTTTGAAGGACCATTCTGAAGCAGCCTGTGAAATTTGAAAAATACTCCAAAAGGAGCTGTCTGACTAGGTCTGAGATACTCATTAACAAACATCCATAAATTCATAATTGCAGACTGGCTTCCTTGTTTACCATTTTACTTTCAGAAGGACAATGAGACATGACAGCTAGTCCCAGGGGATTACTGCACTTCTTGGCTGGTTGATGTCACTATGCCTTTGGACTTGCATCTTGCAGAGCAACCAAGGGAATCACTGATCTCCTGCAAATGTGCTACCTGTCACGTCTTATTGTCCTAGAACAGACCCGTCTGATTACTGAAAGGGAGAAATTGTGCATGAGCATTTAAGCGCATCTTAAAAAGACTGCCTCTACTTCTGTAACAGGTCCAACATTGATACACGGTTTAAATCAAAACCACAGGAAATACATTTTCTTTTTAAATATTTCATTTGTGAATCTGCATTTCTTTATTTGAGTGCTGGAAAAAAACACCAAACTGTGATTTGTAAGTATATACAGGTCTGGGTTTTACTCAATATCTACTGAAAATTAAAATTCTGCTGCTTGATCAATAGTTTTTCAAGATGAAGTGAAAACCCAGTTTTAGGCTTCCTAAATGTAATGGGTTTGAAGTAGAATTTGGTTAGAATTTTGTATCTGGGTAAATGCAATTACTTTTTTTGCCTTTCTATGAATGTGTTTTGGTATATTTATTATGAGTATTAAATAAATACTAGGTTTGTGTTATAAATTCTTTGGTCTGATCATGATGTCCCCAGATGCTTCTCAGTTGGCTGATATATTCTGGATTCTGGATTGAATTTTAAACTGGTGTTTGGATCTGCTCAACTATGCCGCTTAAAATCTAATTGTCATTTTTGGACTAAAAGAGCAAGCAGGATTTTTCCCCAAAGGTTTGGATGTGTTCATCATTCAGCCTTAAAACTGTTAAGCTTGCAAACAATTTGAACTTGATTATTCTTCTGCAGAGCTGTGTCCTCCAAACAAAAATTAATGGCAGAAACACTTTTGAATTTTTCTGGGAACAGAATTAGGTTCTTACAACCTCCTTCCATGTGCTCAACTTTCTGAATTTTACTCAGGATTGGTACTGCTCATTTATTTGCAATGATGCTTTGGTCTTTGGGCCACATGACTGGTTAATCCATCAGTATGACTCTACCAATGAAGAGCAAATTTAGCCATCTACACATGAGAATCCCTTCTGTGCCTCCAGTGTAGAACCACCAGCATGGACCACCCCCAGCTACCCATCTCAGGGAGTGCAGCTGAAGGCTTCCCATAGTAGAAAGGGATCAAAATTTCTTGTGCTCAAAGCTGACCTCAGTTTGATTGGTAATTTAATGAACACATTACTTGCCTGACTCAGAAATAATTTGGCAAATTTTGCTCCAGCATCCTGAGATTCATCACATTTCTAGTTCTGAGAAGAGTGAAATATCTTATTAATCACTCCAAATGCATTCTTGGTGCTGCTTGCCCTTTCCATGTCAGAGTCTTGCTTACTGTCTGTAGCTTCCATCAGCCTGGATGCAGTTGTTTGGGAAAAGGTGTGTTTTAATTGTCAGCTTCATTGATGTGCGAGGCTGTGATACCTGTGCAACTCAAGGAGGTGTGTGTCATGCCCTCAGGGTCATGCATTCGGGGACCCTGCTGTGACATGAAGTCTCATGCCAAGCCCTGAGTGCCCATCATATCTCTCCCCACCTGTCATTGCACTGTCCACACCCTTTTACACAGAGATTTGTCTGCCACTGGCTCCTGTCAGTTGAATTCTTCTGCAAAATTTGCAAATTCTGCATTATTCTTCCACAAGTACCTAGTACCCCTCCCAAATGTTAAATGCTGAGTCACTGAAGTAGAAGTAAAAAACTCAAAGCCTTTTAATTGGGACAAGAAGCAGTTACTTGGACTAATTTCTGAATATTTACTTTTATTACTGATACAGTAATTAGTAAATTATTAGTAATTAGTAAGATGACACACCCTAGTTGTCTGGATTTGACAGATTTCAGGGAAGATAGAAACCTTTGTCTGGGAAAACCTTTGTAAGCCTTTTCAGCTCCATCTTTAATTATATGAAACTGGTTTCTAACATGAGAAGATGTAATCGTGCAAAGACACAAAATATCTCTGTAATTACCAGTTTTATGAAGTACTTGAAAATGGTGAGAGGAAGCATATTGCAAATCTCTAAAAATAAATAGTTTGTAAAGTCATAATCATTATAAAACAGATTTACTTGAGGAGACAGTATTACACATGTTAAGGGTAGTCTGTCACTTACAGAGTGTAGTACATATGTGACTTGAAAAAGCAAGCCAATAAGAGTTGTATTAATGATGAATTTTATTTCTGTTCTATCGTTTTAAGGGAAGAAAAAATTTCAAAAACTTAGAACAGAATTCATAATATTTAAAAAAAATTAATCCTCAGAATATGTTTTTTAAAGAAAGCTTAAGTTTTGGAAACATGAACCTATTTTTATTTTGTGAAAACAAAGCAGAAGAATCCCCTTCATCAATAAATAGTCTCTCGTTTTGCCCACCGCACCAATTGTTTTACTTTTTTTTTTCATTATTTTTAAACTTTAATTTCTATTGCTGGCTATGTTGGAAAACTACTAAAATACTATCATTTTCCAGATAATGTTTGTAACTTTTTGGCGTGTGTTCCTTCTTTCAAACCCCTTAGGATAATCCACAGTTCCACAAAAACATGAGTCAAATACATTACAAATTTCCCTCAGAGAATCTACATCTTTTCCAGCTGTTTGGATAGACTGTCTAAAACCTGACCAGACCTCTCATCTCCCAGTATTGTTTCGGGCTTTTATTTTTTTGACTTTGATTTGTTCAATGTCATAATTTCTAAACTGAGCCAATACTTTCTGTCTCTTTGGTTTTCTTAAAATACTTACACTGGACAATAGAATGATCTTTTTTCCAAAGCAAATTGCATTGTTTTCAACTATTTCTATTTACAAGTGCAAAATTTCTTACCCATGTCAAAGAATCCCCTTTAAAAATTCTCCCAAGGCAGTCTCATATATTATTTATAGATTAAAACACATCTCAGCCATATTCCTGAATAGACTTCTACTTGTTGTGATTGGTTTCAGATTGGTGAACAGAAATTATAAGGACCATATAAAGCTCTTGGTAGATGTTCCATTTTAAATATGGTTCTGGCAACTGGGTAACTTGGGTGTTTTTAAACAAAAACGGGAATCCATTTGTAAAAATTTCAGTTAATTCCTTGTGTATTTTGCCTGGCAAGGTAGTATAAATCTAATTGTAATAGTGTTAAAAGATTGTCAAGCTACATAGTAGGCCACCTAAGGTGGGAATTGGGCCTCAGTTTTCCATATCAATTAGAAGAAATAAGTTTATCCCCCAGTCTATGTACCCACGATCATTTGTTTTCTTCTAACCTTTAATAAACCTTCATTGATGATGGAGAAAGAAAATTATGTTAAGACAATCCAGAGTTGGACCAGTTAATATATGTGAACAATAATATTTCCTGCTCTACTTTTAATTTTTGCCTGCAAGGGAAGAAAGCAAAGGAGGTTATAACCATAGTAACACTATGTCCCAAATCTCACAGTATATTAGATCATACTTGTGAAATGCTGTATTTAATACAATAGCCAGCAAACAGGAAAGCGTTTGTCACTTGAGTTGCCCAGGTCTCTCTCAACGGAGACACTAATTGTGTGTTTTTGTGCTCCATGATGGACATCAGCTGCTTGTGAGCAGCTCATGAGCATGGGGACTAACACAGTAATGGCCCTTTGATGTTATCAGCCACAAACTACTCTGGTAGTAGACTCAGCTTGCTTGTGTTCAGCAAGCTGAGTGGCTTGTAGTTGTAGGACATGGTGCTGGCAGCACTTATGAGGATCCCAGCTCTATGCTTGGCCCAATTCTGAAGGCCGTGAATTATCAGTGCTGGGTCGCTGCTGGTGCATGCTGATGGTTCTCAGCTTTTGCCTTCTTCCCATTTCCTCTCTCCTGTCTCTGGCTGCTGATCCTCTTCTACAGCTGAGCAGAGAGAATATTTCTAGCTACTCCACCTCACTCTGCTCACTCTGTTTGCCTCTCTGCTCCAGGATTCCCTGACACTGTCCCTGCTGCAAATTAGCATCCATCACATAACCTATGTGGTTGCTCATTACTCCCATACCATCTCTAGAATTAAAACGTTGCCAAAAAATAGTTTAAAAATTATACTACTGATGTCAAATCAATTCTAACTACTACTACTACTGTTTAAGCAAATAATTGCTCAAAGAGTTATGTCAGCATATTGTAGGGCTCTGACATGCCAGAGAAGGACCTGGCAGGTGGCAGTGATAGCCAAGTTTACGACTCAGCCTTCTCACAGAGCTCAGCTACAGGCACTGCTGTCAGCAGTGTCACTGCCCAGCACATGGCTCTGGGCTGCCTTCTGCAGTCCCCAGCCCCACAGTGTGCTCTGTAGCTGTGTGCTGCTCTGTTCAACCACAGTTTGCTATGCTTGGAAAGTCAGCAGTTTCTAGTTTTTGTTCATTGTCTTTTAGAGATGTTTAAAGCGTTGGCACCTGTGGACTCGCTTCCTAAACAAACAAACCCAAAATTTGTATGGAAAAAGATCTGGCAAAACTGTAATGAATCCTTTCCCTTGCCTCCATTGTCTACACATAGCACACTTGCTTTTGCATCATCTATAGGTGACTCAGCAAAATTTGGGAGTGAGTTTGAGAACAGTGTATGTGACTCTCTGTAGTACCTGTGTTCTCTGAGCTTTCATGCATACCATAATTTAACTGTGCTGCACATTGAACTGTGTGTGTGTAGTTTGAGTTGGATACACGAAAAAAAAGTAATTTTTTGAAAGAAAAGCTGTTTTTAAGAGAGCTTTTTTGCATTGCTATGGAGCCTGAGATAAGTATGGTCAGCAGTCCTGGACACAGTAAACATTACTACTTCTGCTAAAAAATGCTGCATGCAGATATCTTCATGATACTCTTTTTATATATATATAATTATGTCTAGGTCCGATATAGTGGATGTTCTGTTTTTAAGCTGAAATGTAGATTGAGTTTTGCCTACAGTGAAAATTTGAACTTGCTTGTCAAGCCCCAAATTATGCGAGTGACTACTCTGAATTTAGGATGTCTAATAAAATTTTATTTAGTGCTATACCTGAGGAAGAGGTCAGAGTATGGACATCTTGCCACTTTTAAGAAAGTGAATATTTACCAATTGGTAAGACTTTGAACTCAAAAAAAGTACTGTGTTGACTGTTTTGCAGAATAGGTGTTCTCCAGCTCTTTGAACTGGGAGAGGCTATTTGCTAGAGTCTTCAGCATTTTCAGTGTTGCGGGTGAAAACATTCTTGTTTTGTGAATCTAACTGATTTACTGGGACATATGTTATTATTAATCTTTCTCATTATAAAGATGCATTTAGCTTCTGGCAGTATGCAGAAGTCATTATTGTCACATGTTTCTAATTTCTGAAAATTAATGTTTTTAAGATAAACATGGAAAAAAAAATCCGCTCTGGACACTTCATTAACAGAAAAGTAGTTGAAGTTCTGCCATAAACACTTATGAAAAACTGTATAATACTGTTTGGCCCCACATAATTTCCTAGGGAATTCAGATCCTTGAATAAGTAATACTAGTTTTTTAATATTCTGTGACAGAGAATGCTTGTTATGTAAACATAGTTACTAAAGATACCAGAACAGATGTGTTTAATACCATAAATTGATCTTACTTGAGCATAAAAGTGACTGTAGTCGCTTTGAATACTTTTTAATACACCTAATGCTTATGCCAAAAGGCAGAATTTATCTGAACCTTTGGCCTTTATAAAGTCTTTTTTTCTTGAGTATGCATTTCTGAGCTTTGTCTCAAGTTGCAAGCTGCTTGCTTTAGAAAATCAGTCCCATAAGCTTTTCTTAACATATAATTGAATCTCGTTTCCAGTAAGAAAAACAATAATGCTAGGTGAGCAAGATACTGAACACTTGAGGTGGTATATTTCTTATGACATCTTGAAAGAAACACGGATTCTCATATTTTCAATGTGTCATGGTCTGTTTTGCAAAACACATTCTTAAAGAAATTGCTGGTGTCATGACACTTGCCATGAGGAGTAGGAAAAATTGTTAGTGTTTCTCTTGTTAATGAATGATTGCCTCCCCTCCTGTTAGAATGATAATGCTGTCTAAGAATCAGTACAGGACTTTGTTCTCCACTACACCCACAAGATCATCAGATTGTAACTATTGGATAGTTCCTTATCTTTGTTTCTGTATTTTGGAGGGATTGTTATTGCTACTGTAGGGTTTTGAGCTTGCCTCTGTTTACATAGGCACGTCCTCTTAGTTAATGGCTGTTATCTTTGACAACAGCGTCTGACTGATTTTAAGGATGATGTATAAATCTGTGTTTGTAGCAGAAACTTCTTTTGATTCCTGTGATCTAGGAAGAAATGGATTAGGGCTTAAACAATGCTAAATAAATTTTGGAGTATTAAAAATTAAAACTAACAGCAGTCTACATTTTACCAGTCTTAATATTTTTGTAAGTATTACAAGACAATATTGTCAACTATTTTGTTAATGAGACTTTTAAATAGATTAATTAGACAACTAGGAAACCTTTTCTAGCCATGCCAGTGTGTGCTCTAACAATGGTGTGTTTGCAGCTTCTGGGTTAATAATAACTGTAAACTTGCTAGTGGCAGATGTCTTTTTGATTGGGTGGTTGCATCTACGGCATACTAGATTTTCATCCAGCTTGACTTCTGTATTTGGGTACAGTGGTCAGGAAACTTGAGTGGCTTTGGTCTTGAAAAATCTTGAAAAAGTCCATGAAATTATTGTATTGAAAAGCTTTTGTTTACAATAGGAAGTCTTTTGTTGAAACTGAAATATGTTGTATGAACTTGTTGGTTTAATGCTACAGCTCTAAAAAAGCTCAGTACTTTGCTTTATTTTATGTTGAAAAGATTGTTCTCTGCAGTAGAGTAACACAGAAGATGAAACAAAAGTATTCAAATACCAGTTAAAATGCTGTACTTCAAAAAATCTAGCAGCTTTCTCCAGCCAGTAGGGAGTTTTTTTTTGTAGCCAAGACTTCCATAATCTCAATTTTTGAAGTAATTGCTGTAAAATTTCCAAATATTGTAACTAAGTAAAAAGCTTCTGACAGCATTATTGTAAGGTTTTTTTATTTTACTACTGTTTTGTGCTAAATAAGACATGATCTTTATAGACTAAAATCTAATTGAGTAATAGACACAATTTTGTTTTCTTCTCTGAACCCAAATGTGACTGAAGATTTAATACAGGGAGTATGATAGTGAAGTTCTCAGGTTCTGCACAGAAGCTCATGGCAATCATTTGAATAGTTGAGGTCATGGAAGATCCACTTATTGTCTGAACACCTTTTTTTTCTGTACAATCTCATTTAACATAGTACTGGGAGGACAGTATGAGTTTCAGATTAAGTAATTTAAGAGAGTTGGGTTCTAGGATACCAAACCAGTTATGAATATCAGTGCTTCCTCTGTTACCAGTATTTAATTCTAAATTAAACATTAATTCAGCCTTAGAAATGCCTCAATGCCTTGGGAAATTTCAGGAAGATGGTTTCTTTCCTTCAATTTTCTATTCCCTGGAACAGGATTTTAGATTTTTGTCACAGGAATGTGATCTGAACTCTCATTATTAAAATATGTGATTCTTTATTATTGTCATCTCACAAGCGAGGTTTTGCTTTAATATAAATATCCTTTGAGGAATTGTTTTTAAATGTGGTTTCCCAAGAAAACAAAGCTCATGTGATTGTGTTTTCTGCATTTGTGAGCCTGCCTGTGTGCCCTACTAGCAATAACTTTTGACTCTTGTCCAACTTCAACATCTGAGCAGTCTTCTGAAAAACAAGTTCACCTCCATGACAAAGAATCAGTGCAGGACACAGAAAACCAAATTTTACTCTTTCAGTTGCTTATGGAAACACTTGATTCACATGTAACATATGGGTTTAATTTGTTTCTTTTCCAAGCTGGGAAAGGTTCTTTTTAAACTCAGGCTTGCATTACTTTGTCTTGGTCCAGACTGATTTGTTTTGTTGGGGAGGTGTGAGATGACAGATGTAGTTGTCATTCAGGTAAGCAAACCAGGAGATCTGGCCCTATTTGACATAGACTGTAGGGATATTCTTTCCAGTTTCTTTGTATGATGTTGCTTGAAAGTGTGGACCCCTGTCTGATATTAGTGACTATATCAGCTATTCTTTGAGTCTTTTTATTTCAAAAAGGTATTTTAGATTTTCTGTAATTTATTTGAGGATGTATTAAATGGTATTGTGAGCATGACTGTCTGCTGTCTAGCATCACTAGCAAACCATTGAATGTTTCCATCCTTGCCAGCCCAGTTATGCGTAGAATCATAGAATTACAGAATAAACCTAGTTAAAAGGGACCCATCAGGATTATCTAGTCCAACTCCCAGCCCTGCACAGGACCATCTCCAAGAATGGTTGCATGCCTGAGAGCCATTGTCCAAATGCCTCTTGAACTCTGTCAGGCTGGTACTGTGATCACTGCCCTGGGGAGCCTGTTCCAGTGTCCAATATCCAGTGGGTATTTTCCTGATATCCAGCCTAACCTTTCCCCTTATACAGCTTCATGTCATTCCCTTGCATCCTGTCACTGGTCACACAGAGCAGAGATCAGTGCCTGCCCCTCCTCTTCCCCTCTCAAAGAAGTTGTGACTGCAATGAGGTCTCCCCTCAGTCTCCTTCAGGCAGAACAGACCAGGTGACCTCAGCCACATCTCATGGGGCTTCACCTCAAGGCTGTTCATCATCTTTGTTGCTCTCCTTTGCCTTCGGTTTAATGTCTTTTTTATATTGTGGTGCCTGAAACTGCACACAGGACTTGAGGTGAGGCTGCACCAGCTTAGAGCAGAGCAGGCCAAACCTGCCTCCAAGCTTAAACTAGAAGCTGAACAGAGGAGAGATGCATTTCTCCTTTGAACTGTGCTTACCTTCTGCTTTCAGTTCAGTGTATCTCCTATGTTGGTCCTCGGACGCTGAGGGAGCTCTGCCACTCCTACATAATTGTTACTTGACAGTTTTTGTCTTGTGTTTGTAACATTTTTATCCCAGACATCCTGGTCTTCCACCTTGACAAGTGTAATATTTCCCACATGCCTCTGCCCTCCCCAGCGGCAAGTGCAGAGGTCCCAGGGGTCTCTCTAGTGGCAGCCAGGCTGTTGCAATGACTCCCTCTCCTGTGATCCTCCTCTTGACCTGTATTTTCTCACTTACCTTAGCCTCAGGCCATGGACCTTCCTTAAAAAGGAACTGCTTGTATCCTGATGTGGGTGCTATTGTAATCTGCTACCTGAAATATAAAGGAATGATCATTCTGAGTTAAGTTTTTAGCCTTCCCAAAAATAAATTGTCTGTCTTTGCAAATCAAAGAACTTTCCTTTTATTAGAAATGTTTAGCTTTGCTAAGGTATAAGCAAAAAATAGGAGTAGTTCTTTTAGACTTATTAATGTCCTGAGACTTCTATTTGCTAAATTATTAAATAATACAGTCAGTCAGTGTTCAGTCATTTATTTTGATATTTTATATTGAAATAGTATAGAATTATTACTAGTAGTATCTGTTATGAGAGTTTAAAGGAAATTTCTTCTT
>VWYI01045074.1:928-12287 GCA_013399455.1 Anthoscopus minutus
AAGAAGAAGAAGTCATAAGAATTGACAATATAGAGTATTTTTCATCAAGAAAAAAAAGTAATAATTTATCAATGCAAGACATTATAGGATGCTGAAGTCAACAAAAAAATCCATGAAAACCATAATCCACAGAGGAAATTATGTTACCTATGTAAGGCCAGGAAAGATGAGTTTTTCTGGGTTGAACTGATTCTATTTTTTGAGCAAATATTACATATCAACTTGCTTTAAAGAAACAATATTTCTGCAGCTTGATCTAATTTCTTAATTTATTGAGAGAGTTTGCAATAGCTTTCCAAACAACTTTTTTTAACCGAGTTGTCTGATGCTTGATGAGTAAAATGGCTTAATGTCTTCAAACAGCCTGTTTTTCAACGTAGAAAAAAGGTCAAAAAAATATTGATAGGGTAGAATTATAATGAAAATATGAAATAATGAAAATTTCCTGATTATGATGATCAAATATAATATAATAATTTCTGTGGTTTTCCATCACTGACTATATGACAAGGTTTGAATCCAGCGCAGACCACAAGCAGGATCCTTCTGTTTGAGAACTGTCTGTCAAAAACCAAACCTGCAGACTGAGTGCGGGGTCTGGTTTGCACTTTTATGCACATTTTAGTATCACTTATTTTCTCTACAAGGATTTACACATTAATGAAGTTGTGTGCTACCAACAGACCTTTCCAAAATACAGATCCAGTGGAAGATAAAATGTGATACAACAGGAGCAGGTTTTCTAGGGTCATACTTAGGGGAAACTAAAGAAACGAATTATTTTTTTTTAAAGCAAATAAACAAATAATTTAAAAGAAAAACAACTATCTTCCTGAATACTTTATTTATTCATTATGGTCATAGGTAAGCATTACTTTACTTTATCTTATCTTTAGCCAGATGTGCAGGTAAAAATGTCTTAAAATATATTTATGATGAGTTAGGACAATAGAGTTTCATACATTTTTGATAACTATATGCCTGTTGCAACTGTGAATAACTTAGAGCCTTTTCATAAGAACTGTATGGTTCAGCAAATTATTCTATATGAATGTTTTTTCTTATTAGGAATAAGAAAAAAACCCCTGTATTAAGTGTATGAAAGTAAATAATAACATTCTTAAATTATGAAGGGTGCATACTGCACTTTGCTGTAAATCATGTGGTAATCGTTAGAAGGTGAGAAGAGGAACCATATCAAAAAAGAAGTAGGATGAATACCAGTTTTTAAATAAAAGGAAGCAGCCCATTAACTGTCTAATCAAAGAGTGTAGTTAATGTTAAAGAGCAACATACACTAACAAACTTATGAAATCTTTTTACAGGAAACCTAGATTTGTCTCAAACTCCAGTTTTGGAGACAAAAAATTCTTTGAGAAATATTGCAAGACTTATATGCTCAGATCAGTTTATTTATATTCTGTTAATATAAGATTTTTAATTTATTGTGAATTCATATCTTTGGAACAGAATATATCAACAAGGGTAACAATGAACATGAATAAGAACATCTAAGTTAAGGTATCTAAATAAAAGCTTACTTAAGGAGCCCTGTCATTTTATTGGTCCATTCTACCTAAGAAAAAGACATACATTACTTCCTTCCTTTCACTAAGACAACAGAATTTAGAATAATGGTGCTCAACTCATTTTCTATAAGTGCATATCCTTATGTGGAGTAAATCTTCATTGTAGTTAAATTCCATGATGCCAATCAGAACCAAAATTATGTAACCAAGACCAAGATTTAAATATCCACTTCTCACAGTGTATATGAGTTTGGATTAGTGTTTAAGACTTCATAGAAAACAATAAAAGCAATAATACTCAGATTGTTGAAACCTAAGATACTTTTTTAAAAATTTAGACCTGTTTTTCTGGTTCTTGTTTAACTTGATATCTCTTGTTTAATTCAGAACATGAAATACCTTCAGCACAATTCAGAAATAAACATTTACACAAGATGCTGGTATTCACAGTAGAAAAACCAATACAGCAGGGAGGATGAAGTGGCAAAACTAGCTTTCTACATGAACCATGAAAAAATGCATGGTTACCTTTAAAATGAATAGACTTTCATGCTTTGAGGTATGTAGCTGAAATGAGAAAAAATTTCTGCATGGAGAGATTTTTCCATTACCAGTTTCCTTGTATTTTCTTCCAAAACATCCTTGGTCAGATAGATGAGCAACATGTCACACTGAGCGCTAGATCAACTATTACTCTGATATGATGTGATTATATGTGGATGTGAATAAATACATCTTACAGACTTTTCCCTTTTTCAACCTGCATTACAAAAAAAAAGAAAAAAAATTCCTCTCAATAAGATACACAAACTCCAAGTACTGTTATGAATGCAGATAAGTATATAGAAAATAATAAACATATAATAGTTTTGCTGATAAATGCTTCAAGGAAAACTACTACTGTTATTGCTAGTCTAGTAATTGTTAAGACCTTACAAAAAGAATTTGTAAGCTTCAGGGAAAAAACATCTAATGTACCTATACTTCTTCAAGTTTTAGCAAAATTCTTGCCAAAACTTGAATGTGCTGTCAGGGAATTTAGAAAGTGGGGCTGTGAGACCAACTATTAAATCCTTTGAAATATGCTGTTTTGGGAAATATCTGCATGAGCACAAAGTGGAGAAATATTGAATAACAAAGCTTGGTGCTGGCCAAATAGTGAACAATTGTGGCTGATAGGAAAAGATGTGTACTAATGTCTTTACAAACACTTTGATGGGTGAGAGTATGGGTGTTAACATCTTTGAAATGGGTCTTAATATCTCTACCAACCTCAAGATGCAAGTTTGCAACAGAACCCAGACAATTTGACTCCTGAACTTCAGGTTAATAGACAAACAGGTCAGCACAAAGTCTATTGCAGAACTCAGCCTGAACATCTGAACTTGAGCATGTTCAAGGGGACAGTATGTGGCAGTCTGGGAAGGATGTACCTTCCCAGTACCTCAACCAATGGGGAAATTAAGAGGGCAATGTGCAGCTAGGAGTTTAGGATAAAAGGAGGCTCCCTCCTCAGAAACCTCGAGAGAAAAAATCCTCAGTGGTATGCCCTAGAAGATTCTCTTTCTTTATTTGAATTAAGTTGCAAGACTCAGCTGCCTTTTTTGTGGACACTGGCTTTTCATAGAGTGATTTTCTGCAGATGCATGCTAATGTGATCTGCTGTGACACTGGGAGAAGAGATTGTGAATCCTGAAGGCTGTCAAGAACTCTTCATTAAAGCCTTTATCTTTGTAGAGATTTTGCATATCATCCAGAAGTTAATTTCTTTTTTCTTAATAAATACATTTGAAATTAACCATATGGCTTATCCCACGTGCACAGTTCACCTCTGGGCTTAGTTAAGACAATAAACATGTAAGTTTCTAAACCAAGCTAGTTTTGAGATAAGAAAAGGAAGCAGGAGTAGAAAAGAGCCTGTGCAACTTTTCTTACACAACCTATGTGTGTCTAAGTACAAGTTTCTGAGCAGTAGGCAGGTATTAGAAGGGAAAATTCTGTGCATTATTTATCACAGAAGATTAGGTTGGATGAGGATAACCTCAAACTAAAATGAGAATCTATCTGTTTGCTAGACCAGTGAATACTGTCCTTCTAGGAAGGCTTTAGTATCTGAACTGGGTACCAAGCCCTAAGGCAATGTGTTTAAACGTCATAAAGGATTCAGAGCGGAAAACAAAATAAAATAAAACAAAATTTAAAAAAAAAGAAAAAAAAGAAAAAAATAAATAAATAATTACTTGCACTAAAACTACTAAAACTATTCTGTTATTTTCTGAACTGGTAAGACCTGAGGAAAATGTACACCGCTCCTGGGATAAAGAGCATGTCTTGTTCACTCAGCAATGAACTTTCTGGACAATATATCAGTGTTGACAGTCTTTCATGACTACATGTGTGGACCTTTATCTAAAGCATGGTTAGCTGAAAGTTATATGTAGGAAGGCTTTAGGACACTTCAATTACACAGGTGTTTTGCCAGAGGTAAGGAAGGGATCACATTCTCATAGAAAAGAAGTAATGAGGCATAAAAATAAAAAATGTCCTGATGACACCTCATCCTAAATAATCCATGTGCCTGGCTGTAGAGGCTGAGATGGATGCTAGCTGCTCTGCTGCTTCCCTGGAGGAGGTTGTCAGTGGGTGGTGTGGGTGAGGAGGTGATGTCAGTCATGTCCCACATGTGATGGTGAGAACAGATGAGCTGAGATGGTGGTGACTGAGGCATTCCATGCACAGGCATGAAGCCAGTAACTAGCTCCCAGCTTCCAGAAAAGAAAGAAAAATATAGGCTTAAAAGTGTCCTTTGAGAGGCAATGTCTTTAGAGGCAAAGAAAAGTATTTTATTTACCAAAAGGGTTGTTGAGCATTACAACAGCATTATGGAAACTTCTCCATCTGACTGCTCGCAAGACTTCCTGGCAATCACACTCCCACCACCAGAGGCTTTACGGGTCAAAGCCCCTTTGCAGCAGGCAGCTCCTGTGACCAATGTGTCCCCCTTGGCTCCCCACACACCCACTCCACGGTCAGATCAGGTTTTCTCACTGGTTCAACCCCAGGTTGCCCACAGCAGAGTCTCAGATGTCTCTGTGACTTCAGTCTTCCTGATAGGAAGAATGGTGCTAACACCTATAGAAATAATTTGATGGGTGAGGGTATGGGTGTTAATGCCTGTGAAATGGGTTTTAATGTCTCCACCAAATTCAAGACACAGGTTTGTTACAGAACTCAGACAGTTTGACTCCTGAAACAAGCAAATAGGTCCACACAAGTTTCTGAACTTTGGGGTAAAATGACAGGTTCAAGGGGAGAGTATGTGGTAGGCAGTTCAGGAAGGATGTACCTTCGTAGTACTTCAGCCAATGGGGAAAGGAAGAGGGCAATGTGCAGCTAGGAGTTTAGGATTAAGGGAGGATACACCCTCTGAGACCTTGAGAGAAAAACCCCGTGGTGGTATGCCCCAGAGGACTCTTTCTATTAAGTTGCAGGACTCCTCTGTCTCCTTTACGGACACTGGTTTTTCATAGCATGATTTTCAGCACATCTCATTCCGCAAAGCCTTTTTTTCAGAGCACAGTAAGCCAGGAACAGCCCAAGCCAGTGCCCCCAAGGAAGACCCCTCCATGGAACACCTGGGTTTTTATACCCTCAGAGTCCATTCACAGGCAAGTCTCTCTCTTCTGTCACCAGTCTTTGAGACATTTAAAAGATCTGTAAACATGATGTGTAGGGACATGGCTTTGTGGTGAACTTAACAGTGTTAGTTTAATGTCTAGACTTGGTTATATTAAGGGCCTTTTCCAACTCAAATTGTTCTATGATTTTATGGCATGTCCAACACCTAGGTCCTGAATAGAAATCCACCTTTAAACCACATTGCTTCTTTATAAAAAATGCTTAATACACGTAAGATGCTTTTAAAGTAAGGGCACTTAATGCTTTTTCAATTGAATCAGGTTTTACAGTGACAATAGCTAATACATTATGGAAGCTTAGCAGGTGAGTTTTCTTTGCTTTTGAGTTTCACATTATCACCAGGGTGATTAATCAATATTTCCACTTCTATCTGGTGAACTGAGTGATTATGTAGATGCCTTGTTATTACAGTCAACAAAGTTGCATCTGAAAATTTTCATTGATAGAAGTAGGTGGTTAATATTAGCACAAACAAATTATGCATGAGAAAATATGACTGAAAAACACAAGAAAACTAGTCTCTTCTGATGTGACTTATTTTCTTCTGTATTTTTAATTTTAAGACATTCATCAGTATAATTTTGTTATAAACAGCTGATTTTTACTTTGTTTTTCATGATGTAGGTGATCAAAACTTGGTAATTTTCACTGTTGTCATTATTATTATTAATATTATTGCATTATTTCTGTAAAATCATTTTGATTTTTCAATTTCAAAACTGCTTGTAGTCAATATCATTTTGCTTCTGACAACTTATGGCTTCGTTCTTTGCCTTGTGACACATCTAACATTAAAATATACTCACTCTGGTTTCATCCACAGGGTCAGCAATCTGATACAGTCTCCAGGGGAAGGAGATCAGCCACTCAGCTAATCAAATACTGCCATCAGTATAAAGTGAAATTGTAGAAAAGATGTTCTGTGGCTACCATCTTTAAGCCATCTTCTTAAAAGAGTGACAATTCTGTTCTGCTTTGCAGTTTATTTTATATAGTGCGCATCTACAGGGAAACTTCCTTCTTTACCATCTTCACCTAATCCCTCTCTCTGTCAAATGCTGTCACAAATCTTAACCTTTTGTTATGAGTAAGAGTAAATAACTTCTTTGAAACTGAATTTCAGTTCTCAAATTCACAGCCTGCCTGAGGAGGTTTAGCTGTGGTACCTGCATTATACCTTCAGCCACACAGCAGCTGAAATAAACAGCCTTGTAACACTTTCTCCACGTTGATGTTAGGTTTGCTCCTCAGTTCTGTGTGAGTAAGTCTACAGGACATTTTGTGCATTCATTCCAAACCTTTCCAGGAAATCAATGCACCATAAAACATCTGAAGTAGTCCAAAGATTACTCTATTAGTCATTAACTTAATCAACTGCTGATCAGATGCGACACAGATAGTATATAACACCAAATCTGTTCACTTGCATTGTCAATATTTGGCCTTATTTTTGTATCTTAATAGGACACTAGTCTAATTACCAGTAGATTTATTTGTATTGGTTAGTAAATGAAGCTGTTTTCCCTTTAACAAGAGAGTCAGTGGAATCAGAGCTGGCATTTCCATTATTTCATTTTCTAATTCCAAAAGCAACTGATGAAACCTTAATGAGGTGGATGCTTTCAAACTGTCATTAATCTCTGCCTGAAGTCCTTTAATAGGATTATTAGTCTCAGAAAACAACAACCCAATAGAACAACCCAAACCCCCCAAATCAAACAAACAAACACCCACCCCATCAAGTAAACAGTCAATTGTCAATCTGTGGCCTTTCTTCATGAATGATATGAGGCATTCCTACTCTTTTGTAAACAAAATGTCATGGGCCTGGAGGAAATATCCCTTTAACAGAATAAATAAACATATCCAAAGTGAATGGATATCGCTCGGGAGGAAAATCTGCGTGTGCCTATGTTTGATGTAGAGGTAGTAAAGAGAATGCCAATTAGAAATCCCACTGCAAAAGTGACAGTTCTATCATTTATTTCTGCAGTACTGTATCACTGCAGCAATATATGCAGTGACAATAAAAACTCCAAGATGTAAAATCTTAGCTCTTCTGTAGAACTTGATGGAAGTCTGGTGTCAGGCTGAGTGAGCCAGAGAGATAGATGAAGAATGCGATGCATTTTAAGTTTACATACAAGCATATTCCCATACAGCATTTTTTATGTTGTGATGAATACTTGTAAATAATTTGCATAATATATATTCTTTTGCTTTTGGTGTTTTTGCAAATAAACAGTAGATACTAGTTTTAAACTTGCATGTAATGAGCTTGCTACAGGGTTGGATTTGTTTGTTTATTTATATTATTTATTTATTGTTCCATAGCAAAAAAAGTTATCAAATGTTGATTGCTTCCAGCTACTGAATTTATACAGTATCACTTGTAGAAATTAACTTTTTTCTTGAACAAGAGTTAAATTTTAAATTTTAAAGCAAGATAGTGCATATAAAATCTGTAAATATAAAAGTAAAGAGAAGGCACTATCCTTTAAAAAACTATTTTAAAAAACTGAAAAGACAGTTTTTTTTGCTTTAAATGCCCATATCCATTAAAAAAAGTTTCATTATAGAGGTTTCTGTTGCAGATCTTATTCATTTCCTTAGTTCTATTTCTGAAAGGTACACATTTTTCTGTATCAACTTTAAAAATTAATACAGTCGTACATAAGAAAAATCAATGCTACGTGTCAGCATACATATATTATGCCTGAGCTTACTGTGGAATGAAAGATATCCTGTATAGGTTTGTGCACTATTTGAAATCTGAAATCTTTCAAATACTTTGTAATCTAGACTACATTACTATATGAAATATTTATGCTGCGTTGAATTTTTTTTTTTCTTTGCTAGCTAGCGTGTGTGACACTTTATTTAAAATCTGGGCTGCATTGATTTTTAGTTCTGTTTGAGTTGTGATTACATGTGGAAAACTTGTCATGTTTTCTAGTCAAAACTGGGTAGATATTATGTTCTTAATAAAGAATAAAGTTAACAAGCTGCATGATTTTTTTGTTTGATCCACATAACACTAAACCTGGATTTTCAATGTTAGAAACTGCAAATAGTCATTTATACAAGGCTAGACTTTGGCTAGAGATATGATTATAGTTTGCAATAAATTTTTATTTTCTTTTGGTGGGTCATCTGGGGGAAAGTAACAATTTTTTTTTTATTGAAGGCTGCTGTTTATTCCTAGCAGCCTTAATTTTGACATATACTGAAAAGCATAAGATTAAATGTTTTCCATTTCCCTCAAAATTTTTTATCTTCTTTCCTTTTTTTCTTACTTGCCTCCACTTTCCTGAAAGGGATTCAATTTCAGTTCATAATCTTTCAACTGTTGTCTGAGATCCTTTGGGGTCTGCTACCCAGACAAACAAAACCAGACACCAAAGTCTCAGAGTCAAAAATAAAAACCTCTATTTTTTATTACTCTTCCCTACACGTATTATTACTCATCCTCATATAAAGTAAATTCAAGAAAACATTACACAACTATGCAAAATCAGTAATATAAAATTTTGTGCAATTATGTCTGATTTTTACCCTCTGGAGGCAAAAGATGCACCACAGGTGTGAGATCTACAGGTGTTTCAGTACAGCTGGATGATGAATTCTAGCAGAAGTCAAGTCCTATGTAACAAGCAGCATTACAATACCACACCACCACAGCATTTAAACAAGACTTTGGTTTCCTCACCTCAGACAACACAAATATTTTAATTTTGACAATTTGCATCTTGCTTCTTCCAACCTGACCAGAACTTGTATTTGCCTAGTCATAGGATTAGTATGTCACTGCTGTGACAACTAAGCTCTGCTTCTAATGTGCAAAATGTGATGACATTTGTTGAATATGCAATAAATGCCACTGACTGTCCAGTGACTGCTGATCAGGAAATTATGGATGTTTACATGGTAAGCCAGAAGTTAGTTCTTTAAAAATCAGTCATTTAGATTTCCAAGGTAAAGATGTTTGACTTCAAATCCTCAAATATCCAAATTCATTTTTTAATATTGCTGACATACAAAATATGAACTAGCTGGTGGGAATTAATTTAATTAGAAGTGGTACTGGATTATTTACAAAAATCTCTGTTTGGCAAGCATGCTTTTGGATGGCTTTAGAGTTCTGCTAATTTGTAGACCATGGAAAGGGAGAAAAAATAGAAACCCATAGGATCAAACTATAACGTCTGCAATACTGAGAAATTCAGGGAAAAAAATCGTGAAGCTACAGCAATCTCAAGGTTTCTAAACTGCAGGGCTCTGAAGTAAGACTATGAATATGTACTGAATCTACTGAGCAGAGCAAACCAACATGGCCTTGGAGCTTGTGTCTTATCAGTTCAGCAGAATGAGATGCACTAGAGACAGGGTGGCAGCTGCTGCAGCATGCCTGACCTCCATATTTCCTGAGCAGAAGGTCTTTCCTAAAAGACATGAAAAGATGCTAGTATCTCATGAGGGATAGAATACTGACAAAGCTATATATAAGCAAGAAAATACATATATGAAAAAGCAAGAAAATTCCCAAACTTTTCTGAAGTTTCAGGAAGGTTTATTTTCACTCAAAATCAAAACTGTTTCTTACAATGCTTCCAAGATAACAATGAAACTGCTCATGGGAGCTAACCTATTCCTCCCCGCTTGTAAAAGTCCTATTTTCGTGTTTAATAAACTGAAATGTGGTCTTCCCTTCACTGTCTTTTAATAAATTCCTCATCTTTACGTGAAGATGTTCTATGCCTAAGCTGCTGACCTATCTCTCACCTCCTGACATAGCAAGCAGGTTTAGCAATATAACTGGAGAATATTTTAAAACTGAAATAATGGTCAGGCCACTGTCTGATCCAACTCCCGCAGGGTACCATGCAATTCTTAGTTCCTCTTGGGTGAGCAAAACCTTCCATCTTTCACTGTGAACAGCTCATTTAACACATTAGAAGGTATCATCTTGCCTTGTAAAGCTCAGGCAAAAAAAATCCCAAGAAAAAATTGAAGCATTATTATAGCTCAAGGGTGTCTTACCTGTACACGAGAGACCATTGGACTATTCATCTTGATCAGAAAAAGACATGGTTCCAGGAAAAGACATTGAGAACAACTTTATCTTCTCCCTCTAATGATACAAAAACAAGACAAGTATGATCTTATAGCTCAATCCGTAGCTCAGGAATGGGGAATGTTATCCCTGGCTATGTCACAGGCTTCCCCTGGGATCTTTTGCAGTCATTTCTGCCCAGACTAGTTAGATGCTTAAATCTTCACCAACAAAGGAACATCTGTGAATCTGTGCTGTAGACTCTGAGGGCCTCAGTTTCTTAATGTAAAATGTGAGTTACAATCTACTCTGTCTCACACAATAGTTTCATCACTATTAAAAGAAGGCGTTCTGATGACTGAGAAGATCCATGTAAATCTGCATGTTATGTATTCATATGGAGAGCTGCTGTCTGTGGGGGAGGTGTGAGAATCCGAAAAGTGATGGTCAATGGTTTAAACACCGTTAAAGAAGGACTTTGCCCATTATGTCAAAACTATATAAAGTTGCTGCTACCACCAAATCCCATTTCCCACCCAAAGATGCTTCCTGACAGCACCTGGACTGTGATAAAGGTGGTATCTAGTTATCTCTGGCCCTCTGGCCTTAGTTGAAGAATATACCCACAAGGAAAGCCAAACCCAGGAGCTGTTTTGAAAATCAGCTCTGGCTGGGTTCAGCAGAGGCAAGCCCCAGCCCACAGGCTCATACCTGAGGCCTCCGTCCAGAGCACAGCGTGTGACACAGAGTGATGCGACAGATCCAGAGGCTGTCAGAAGAGACTGTGTCAAACTTCCCTCCCTACCCAAGGGAGTTACCTGAGCATTCCCACCTGGCCTGAATATATAATAATATATTGAACTCTGTTTCTTTCAGGACCCTCACCACTGGGAAGACCGTAAAAGGAGGACTAATGGGAGATCCATGTTGATCCATGAAGTGTTGATATTTTCTACTTAATCTGTCTGTTTGTCACTTGCTTTCTGTCCTGCCCTCCCGCTTCTTCTCTCTCTATTTCTCATGTACTATTAAATAAAATTTATACTATCAACTTCAGCATATGGTCTCATTTGCACCT
>VWYI01045076.1:0-113060 GCA_013399455.1 Anthoscopus minutus
AACACATAGCACTGAATCTGCTGCTGCTTCATTGTGGCCCTGTGGTTTTTCCCTCAGAACAGATTACCCACCTCTGCTTAGGTACCTATATTGTTTTGCCAGGTTTTTAAGAACAGGTGCTTTGTAATTCTTTTCAGGATAAAAGCACCTAGTTATATTGTGTGTATAAGTAATTATTGTTTATATGTATTATTAATCTAATAACTGATAACTGTTGTGGATGAAATGATTTAAGGTACCCTCAGTAAATTCACAGACGACATCAAGTTGGGTGGGGATATTATCTGCTGGAGTGCAGGAAGTCTCTGAAGAGGTTCAGGCTGGACATTATGAGGATTATACACTTCGAGACCACTGTATCTCTGAGTCAAATGGAACCCATTGATGGTAGTATGGTACTGTTTTCTTTGGAGAAATCAGATGATCACAGTGATGATCAATATCAAGGGCATAGATTTACTAGGTTTTGGAGAAGATTGAATGGTGTGTGATCCAGTGGTGAGAAGGCATAGAGCAAATATTTATCCATCAGATTTTGACCCTGCAGTTTTCTAAAACCATGTTTTCTATCCATCATGCTTCATTGAATGAAGTCTGACTTGGCTGGGAGAGCATGACCATTGCTTCAGGAGGTGCCACCTTACCTGTGGGATCAGATTTCCCCAGCAGTGTTAGAGAGGCTTCTCCTGGTTTCTAATCCTCTGGCAAGGTATCAGCCACCAAAGGGTAATGTGTCAAATGATAGTAGCTGTAAAGGCTACTTGCCCAACAAAGTCAGCTATTTTTTTGTGAATTTTGCAGTAATTCATTTGATGTTCATGTGATACAGCTATTGAGGAAGATTTCTTCCATAACATATCTGCAGGTACCTGTGAAGAACAATGAAGAGAGGCTACAAGGCACAGTTATTTGCCATGTGCATGCTATTACCTGATATATTTAAATTTTTTAATTTTGCAACTCACATAGACAAGACTACCAGATAAATATTACTTAAGGTTTTTCAATGTATTTTTCATATATGTTGTCTTTGTTTTTTTCTATGCCTCCCATGTGAGAGCATGACTAGAAAAAGTTAAAATTCTGTCTGTATTCCTTTTTCCTAAACTACCTTCGTATCATACACTTTTGCCTCCTTTCAAAAGAGTGTAAGTTCTGTTTTTCTCCAGTCTCCTGTTATGTGGCACTCTTTATGCGTATAATAAATGCTGACAACTCCCAGCTCAACAGTTATTTCCATCAAATGCAGACTGTTACATCACTCAGATTTCTGAGTGCCAGTCTGAGATAAGGACTTGAATGAAAAGGCAGCTGGCATAAGGTTTGTGTCTGAAGAAAATGTTACTGTGTCTGGTATGGCAGCAGCAGCATCTAAAGCAAGAACAGCCTTAACCTTCAAGGGGTGCCCAAATCTCCAGAACTCAAGGACAAAGCGTGTATCCTTTTGGCTTCTCTCAGTATTCCTAACAAAAATTGTTGTGAGAAGGTGAGAGATGGTGCTTGCTTCTTTCCACCATGAAGATGCCACAATGATCCAAGCTTTCCGCACCCTGAACTAGTTTTCTCCAGTGTATTTTGATAAAATTCAATATGTTGAGTTTGGGCTTATTCAACATGCAGGTTTCTGACAGCCAGAGGTGTCCCTGTGGACAGCACAGCTTACTGTAACCACTGGGCTAGGTGTAAAGAGCTTAACAGCTTTAGGGGTTTTTGTACTTTGCTGCTCTCTGTAAAGGACAGAGCTGACAGGTAGATATGCTGTGCAGTTGTATAATTGACCACTCAGGGAAACTGAGGTTTCTTTTCTCTGTAGTAGCAATCTTCCCAATACCAACTGGTGTTTCCTCAGTCCAGGCCTTTCACCTGTGTTATGTGCTATAAGTTCTCAACCTCTAATTTCCTTTTTCCTTGCAATGTAAGTTTTCTTCCTGAATGCAGTTCATAAAAAAAAAGGCACCTTCTCAAAGCAAAATCTTTGTGAGCAGTAGAGGTTCATGGTGACAATGTGTTGACAAGTCAGGGATTAGTGGTGCTTCCTCATTATCTCATCCCTCCCCATCTGTCAGCATCCATTTGTTTTTTTGCCTTGTGTTTATATTGCAAGCTTTTGAGAGAGGTGATTTAATTGTTCTGTTTCTGAGCAGCACTTAGCACACTGAGTCCTTCCCAGTGCCGGAGACAGATATTTCTGTAATGCAGTCAACCTTTAGGAATGAACCTGTGTGATGTTTTGCTTCCACCACTGTAATTTTGCAGACAATTCTCTTCCAAGTAATTGTTTTTATCCCAGTGTAGAATATAATGATCTGATTTCTCCCCTCCTCTTTTTCCATAATGCCCACCAATGAAAAGCATGCTCTGTCCTTATCCACACTTTCCTTCCAGAAGGAAGGTCAGAGTCTTGCACTGCCAAATGTCACAGACAACAGCTTCTGCACTGGCCAGAAGAGTCTAATTTCTCTAACAAAGGCAGTCTTTCCATTTAAATGAGAAAAAGAAAGCACCCACATAGATAATCCTTTGAGTTTATTGCAATGAGAGAAAGGAGCTTTGCTGATGATATACAAGAGCATTTTTAATAAATGAAGCTGAGATTTTAAATTCTTTGTGAAATGGCTAAATGTCACCCTTTATTTGCCAGTGCAAGTAAAGTCTGTCATTTACAATGTCAGTGTTGGTGTTTGAGGGTACAATACTTACTAGAACTTTACTTTCTCATCTCAAAATATTTATATTTTATATTACAGCATGCTGTATTTTACAGTGAAATATTTATCTTCTGCAAAGAGTGACAGGTTCTCCCTTGGTCAGGAGCCATGGGTCTGGTGAAGCCCCAGTGGTCACGGAGTTTTGCATGCTCTAGAAAGGTGTGGAGAGTCCAAGGACAAGGCTTGAGGTCAGATTGAGAGGAAAAGGTAGTCTTGAGGAAAAGAATGCACATTTAGTATGTGTGCTGTAGAACTAGAAAATAAAACGGCAACTTAGCTTAAAGAGCTAAGAATTTAGATTTTTAGAGCTAAGAAATTAGATTTTTGCAGAAATATTGTTTCAAGAACTGTGTTAACTTCTCAGCACATTAAAATATGGAAAGAAAATATATTGTTACAGATATGTCACGTTATTAGAAACAAGTTAGGAGGAACTGCATGAACTGCAAGTTAGTGGAATGAATCTGCATGTGTGGAGGGAGAGTCTTGCTACTGCATATGCACATACTGTTCTTCTCCTGACAAGGATCCCCAAACAAGCTTCAGTTTGAGAAAGTCAGTGTTTCTCTCTTAGATACAGCTTACTTGGGTCGATTCTGGCTGTTGTTCTTGATGCAGTAAGTAGATCCTGGGAAGGCATTAAGCCCAAATAAAAAGCCAAAAAGAGTGAAGACAAAGGCAGCAGTCAGGAGGGAAAACCAGACAAGCCAGAAGTTGGATGAATAGTGGGGTTTTAGTGGTCTGGTGTGTCTGTTAACTCCTCTTATGTTGGCCTAGGAAAATAAAATTGTATTTTATTAAGTGTTTCTTTGTATCAGATAGTAACACACCATTGAATCTTTGTGGGATTATTTTGTATCCTACATTTTTAAACTCTGGCCTTTTTATTGTGAGGCACTCACTGGCTGACCTTGTGTGTGACTAATCCAATGCCATCCATTTGACTGTGCATTTTAAAATCTTGTGAACCCTTCCAAATCACAAAAGGTGGGTTATGGCAAAACAACAGCATTCAGATTTAATGGCTGGGAATACAGAGATAATTATTTCTGGGGTCCTCCTTATGAGACCAGCAAAGCCAGGGCAGTGAGGATGCACAGTGCTCAGCTGCCTGGTGCAGAATACTTTGTGAAACAGTGTCTCATCTGTCTTGCATGCCATGGTGGCAGTTGTCTTCTGTCACTGAGCTGTCAGGTCAAGATGGTGGTTTTAGCTAAGGTTGCTATTTCTAAAAGGACCTCTGGGAAGAATTGACTGTCTGAAAGCTGATGCCTGTTGCCCCGTTATTGCTACTTCATTAAAATATTTCAGTTACAATTCTTGTATGCCCCTAAGTCCTCTAGACACCTGACATGGAAACTCTCAACTGTAAAGTAAATTTTTGTTCAATGTGGCATTTTAGAGCAAAATCCCAGTTGTGGGATTTGAGTTAAAGCTGTCAAGAAGACTGGCTTCCTCTAGAGACCTTAACCAATGCATCTATATTCTCACTTGAGTTTCTATACAGTTCTATAATTTCATCTCAGTAAAAAATTCATTCTGATTTCCAAGTAACCTCTAACTAATCAGAAGTGAGAGGTATTTACCAGATAAGCATTTCAGTAGAACCTACTGGATGAAGTATGAATATAAACTGAAAGGAGTAAACAAATATCAACAAGCACTGAACACATAATCACCATCATCATCAAAGAAAGAAACAAAGTCCAGAAGGAAAAATCAAAGATACTCTATGCATTTTTGGAAATAAATCTTTGCTGGGATTTTTTTAAAATTATACTCAAAATCAGGTACAGTAATTACTCTTTTGTATGTACTCTTTTGTATTCAGCCCTTACTAGGGCTAAATTACCTTTGCCTCAGGCAACGTTACACTGTTTGCTACTTACTACATAATTAACATAAAATCCACAAGATTGTTCTAAACAAACTTTGCCTAGGTTGCCATTTGTTTTTACCTGCTGAGAGTGGTTGAGTGTTGAAAAATATGTATAAAAACAATTACTGTGTAAAACACAATCTCACAGATAAAGTAATGGAACAGTCAGTGTGGCAAGATAACTTTTTTCCTCTTTTCTGATTCCATCAATTTGAATGTTTGACTTCCCTGGGTTTCTGTATACATTATGTTGTATTTAGTATACTTGGTATTGTTTAAAAAAAAGGAAAAAACCATACAATAACTAGTGTCTTAGAGAAGTCTTGAAAGTGTACTTTTTTCCTTCCTCAGTCCAGGAATAGCTGAATCATAGGAAGTTTCAGAAAGGGAGATCATTATATCCATTGACAGCAGTCATTACTACTGGCATATGAATACAGGAAAACATAAAGCTGTTTTATTAAATGAACAATTTTGTGGTAGCTGGCTTCAAAGCTAATAAAAAGTATTTGTGTAATTATTGCATCTTAAAGGCTTATTTGAGAAACAGGATACTGCTGCACTAAGTGATGTAGAAATGTAGAATGAGAATGTAGAGCAGAACAGCACTTGGTTCAAGAGATTACAGTTAGAAATTCTTGAATACACGGGTGCAAGTAGAAAGAGAAAAATTAATTAAAGTGTGAAGAATAATTAGATAAAATAAAATGGGATAAATCGGATACAGTGCATTGATTTTATAAAGCAAAATCAAGCTGTAGTACAACCAGATATTTATTCTTTGAAAAAATAAATGGTTTTGATAGAATAAAAGAATGTTAAAAAATTCTTTTATCTGGAAAGTTTTGATTTTTTAGTTCAGCTTCAGTTCAAGGATAGGTGGCATTGCTCAAGGACTATAAGATTAGTAAAGGTAAAAGCAAAAACGTTGTTAGAGAAGGTTGTGAGAAAAAGCAACTGGAAAGACTATTGACTTTATTCCTTTTGCTGTGATCCTGTTCATTCTCTCACTGAGTCTGATACTATCAGAAATCAGATCTTTCATGTCTTAAAATTATGTTAGAGCTCAGAGAGGGAAACTTCCTACATAATATGCGGCAGACTACCTGCATATGAAATTTTTTATTTTCAGCACTGTTAAATCTTGGTTTTGTTGTAAATGTATATATTGAATATATAAATTGATATATTGAAGTAATATTAACATGAGAAATCCCAGGGCTTTCTCATCATGCTAAAGTGTGTGTAATAAATCTTTATTTCAGCAGCATATTCTGCTTAACTTTCAATAAGGCCCTTTGCTCTGTATCTGGCTGAGAGTTGTAGCACCCTGAGTGTCAGTCTTTGGTACATTACATTGATTTCCAGTAAGGAAATATGTACATCAATGGATATAAAACAGGCTGTGTTGTGTAGAAATAATTAAATTGTTTTTTCACTATGTTGTAGCATTAATATGCACCTAAGAAATGTAATTATTCTTCCTTATTCTTTGTCTTAATATCTGTAATTAAGTATGAATATCTTCATTTTTCTTCACTTTGCGCTTGTGATTAGTGTTTGCCAAGTACAGGGCTTAGTGCTGATGCTATTACTATAGACTTCTGAAGCATTTTGCAAGTACTTGTCACTTGAGATGTAAAATGCTGAAGTTGTGTTGAGAATTGTTGCATGTTATGTTCAAAGCAGAGCCAGTTCATCCAGTCATTCTTTCTGGAAGAAATTCCTCTTATGGAGAGGAAGATGACCTTGACAGCACTGTCTTAATTAGAGTCTGAAAGGTAGCAAAAGACAACTTTAGCTTCTTAACACTTTAAAAGATCTGGATTTCGTTTTAATTGCCCTGAAGAATAACCTGACTCTTCGTCTCCCCCTTTTTAGACATTTCCCCCTGTCCAACACATATTTATACTGTAACACAGACCTCCACAGTGGACTTGTGGCAAGCATAAGGAGAGCTGATCAACACCTGCTTTATCTCACTTCTTTTTTCTGGCTGTTTTCAAGTATTATCCACACATGAATCTTCTTACGAGAAGGGTGGAAAGCTATTTAAAACTTTACAGACAAGAAACAAATATGAAGAAATTAAATTACATCTCCAAGGTTACAAATTCATAAAACTAAGATTAATATTTAGATTTTTGATCATGGCATTGAGCTCTCGTGATAAATTCTGAAGGACAGAGAACATAAATTTAATGTAGTCAAGCTGTCCTTGCACATAGAATAATTGGTTTGAATTGGATAAGCTGCCAAGGATTTAAAACTTGGCAGCTTAATTAGTTGCAACAAGGAAATGATAAACATGAAAGCAATCTTTACCTGGAGGTAACAAAGCAAGACTGTGTAGGTGGAAAGTATTTGCTCAAAGCAGTTAACCACAAAGACTGTTCTGTACCTATCCTTTATTAGATGTTTCCAAGTAACAGTGATTTCTTTCAGGGAGAAGGTAAAGTGTATTTTCAAAAGGTACTCTTAAAATATCTAGCATAGAATCTTTTCAGCTGTTTATTGACTTTGTGTTGAATTTTTCATTCAACTTAATCTTAAATTTTGTTTTATATGTATTTTCTAGCATCTTCACTGAATTTTAAATGCAGAGTATATGTAAATACTATATATAAGATGTAGCAGCACCTTATGGTGGCAGCAAATTCTCTCCTATGTGGTTAAGTCATATTTAACTTTTAAAGAACAGTGTAACATAGCCTGTATAAATTTAGAACGGCATTTCCCTGTTGAATAGAAGTATACAGAGTGTAATACGCTCCAGGGATTATCAAACAAATCTGTTGACCACCATATGGTTCATAGATTAAAAGGTTGCTATTCTGCACTGTAGGGAATCTAACTTTATTACATTAGCCTTTAGCTCTGTATCACATTAGTCTTTGCAGTGCTTTATATAGCTGTAACAATTTTGATGTGGTGCTTAATCACTACTTTTTGTGTTCAAGAGAAGAACAATGTGTTTGTCCCCTTGAATCTGCTTTCTAGAGGGACCCCTTTGGAAAATTCCTCCCAAATTTGCCCTAAACCAGGACAAACAGGGAGTTCATTCACAGTGCATGGCTTTGCTTCCATTGTGCAGGCTATGTTGGACCATGAGCATCTCAATACATTAGAAATGTAAGGTAGCCCATTGCTAGAGGTTTGTTTTGCAGCTGCTTTAATGATAATTGTTCTTACCATTTGTGAATGGCAACGCAGTCACCAACTTCACGGCACTGACTAAACGTTTTTGCACTCACGTAACAAATAAGAAAGTGCAAGCTAAAAGCTAAATCCTTGGAGGAGTGAGTAAATTCAGTTTCATCAGGTAAAACTCCTGAAAGATCAGCTGCTGCAAAAGGTTCTCTAAATTTGGCACTAAAAGCTTGTTCTTGGTGTTTACAGCTGATATATTTTTCTATTAAACTTTTTGGACTGGGAATTATAGTCCACTTCTCACCTTTGCTGGAAGCAGAGCATCTCTATAAAGCATAGTCAGGGCACAGAGTGAAGCAGCATGGGTAGGAAGAGGTCTAATGGAATTATCAGGTTAAAGCATCAAAAGTTAGTTTATTGGCAGAAAAGCAGAAATGCATAGTTGGGATGCTTGCAGATTCATTTTTAGTAAGTGAGAGGGAACGAATGAGGCTATTCTGACAACTTTTACTTTGGAACTGAAGAGGATATTTCAAAAGCATCATCCAAGTATGTTGCATTCAAGTAGGGTAATCATTCAGAAATTAAATCCTTTGGGGTTTTTGATTGTCATTTATATGCTATGTTAACATAAATCCTATGGTTTTACTCATCCTGAACATGAAATGAAAAAAATCACATTGGTGATTCTACCATAAGAAATTTTTTGGATCTACCATGATTTTTTACTTTCTCTGCTAGAACAGATGGGACAAAGGACAACAAATATTTTATGTAATTTAAGCAGATACTGCTGAATTAATATTCACACTGCACATGTTTAAGTTTGCTGTGCAATTACTGTTGTTTTCTAAGCAAGGAGAATAAACAAGTCTTTTGAGATCTAAACTATGTGCAGTGTATGTCTGAAGTATATCACAAGGGTAATATTTGGTTATATGAATATTAAAACCTGAGACTAGATTTAGAAATTTTAAATAAAGCACCACAAGTGAGTGGCATGGATTTGAAAGACACTGAGCACCTGCCATTTCTTAGAATTTGGTTCCAGAAAAATCTAAAAATACAAATTTCTGAATTCAAACTTAGAATGGTCAGTTGAGATTTTCAAATTAGGATGTTTTTTGCCAAAACCAGTACTCCTGAAATGGATCTCATCTGTCACCACAAATAAAAGCTCAGATGGAGTCACTCCAGATTTACCCTTTTGGGTTTGTTTTGTAAACAGTCCTGAAATGACTTTTGCTAATATGGGTGCATCTGTGCATTTAAGTCCAGGGAAGACTTTTGTGCCAGTTATTTCTCAGAAACAATTTTTTTTTTTTTAAACACAGGACATATGCTTAAAATTGTTGCTAGTAAGGGCATTGTGCCCAGTAGTGACTGCAGCTACAGTGTACTCATGTACACATATGCATGCTGCTATTCCTCATTGCTCATCGTGGAGTTTTCCCTGAATGAATGTGGGATTGGTGCCAATAGGGTTTTAAGGGTTTGTGTGTGTGTGTGTGTTTCTGGTGCTGTAACCTGCTAATTCAGAATGAGAAGAAAGTGAGGATTTAATGCAGCATTGTTAAAGAAGGCTTCCACCATTTATTCCAACACTGAGTGTATGTGTTGGGGTCATCACAGGGGCTTGAAGTGCTCTTCCCTGACAGTGGAGCTGTGCCAGAGGCGGCTGTGGCTGCCTTGCTTGGTTTGGGCACTTCTGCCCTGCCCCTGTGCCAGGGCCTTTCCCAGCCTCACCTTAAAGAAGAGTTTTTTCTCACTGAGTCTTTAACTGTTGGCTTTCTCAACTCTCCTGCCCTCTCCTGTCCTTTGTCCAACCCTGTGTCCCCAGCAATAGAGTCTGATAATAGTTATATTTGTTTCCATTTCTTTTCAGAAAGAGAGTTTGTCATCTCAGTACTTTTACTTGTGGTTAAATTAGTTTTGTCTGTTTTGCATCCTCTTGCCTTTCCAGAAGTGCAGCCCATTCTCTGGTCTGTGAAGCTATGCAAGAAAAGCATTTTTAATGCAATGTCTTCTAATTAAAATCGAAAAGCAGAGAATCAGAGAATGGTTTGGGTTGAGAGGGGCCATAAAGACCATCCAGTTCCAACCTTCTGCCGTGACACCTTCCAGTAGACCAGGTTGCTCAAAGCCCCACACAACCTGGTCTTGAAGACTTTCAGGGATGGGGTGTCCAATGCTTCTCTGGACAATTGTTCCAATGCCACACCACCCTCACTGGAAGCAATTTGATTCTAATATCTAATCTAAACCTACCTTTCAAGATCACATTACTCTAAGCATGCTGGCTTCTGGCTCTTGTGAGACTGCTGTGTCTACAGTCCCATTGTTGGCTGCTGGCCTTGTCTTTAAACACAGGGGCTAGCTTGATTTTTAATTTTTGTGCTGCATACATTCTGCAGGTCTATTGATTTTAACGAGGACTGATTTCATTTTTTTAGGATGCCAGAAACTTATGGCAGGAATTAGAATGCCCTGGAATGTTACATCTGATTTAAATTTTACTGAAATTGTCAGAATAAATGAATAATTGAACAAGGTGTGTTTTGTGAAACACCTGAGGGATTTTCTTTCCCTGCTTTTCTACTCACTAATTTGCAGACAGCACTTATCTTCATTGAGACTCTGGAGTGTCGTTAGTCTGCTGCAGGTAGTACTGGTGGATAATTAGGAATAGTCATTCATCCTCCTCTTTCCCAAAAGCCTCCGTGGTCTCCATTTATAAAATAGGGATGGCAGTGGTGATTTTCTTTCTTAAAGGTTCTGATGAAGATTTTGCACTTATATATTGAGTAAAGGCACTAAATATGAGAAAGTTGACATTGCTTTCTGTTGCAGTGCAAAACATACAGATGCTATGAACTCCAACCTATTTTTTCTGTGCTGGAAACTAGTCTCTGTTTTGGGAAGAGGAGGAGAATGACAAAGATTTTGCTCCTTCCAGTGCTTTCATTTGATTTTCAGCTCTGCTATTACTTTTCAGTTTACCTCTTCAAGAAATCCAACCTACCTCTTCAAAGATTTTAACTACAGGATTCTGTCTGAAAAATTTACAGGATGCTTTTTTTGCAGACTGATATATATAGTTTGATACTATTTTCTTACCTAATATTTTTTTGTTTCCATAAACAGTTCCAAATCATCTTCATAGTTTACCCTTTTTCTGTTATGAAGAACAAAACAATTTCTGTCCCCTATAGTTTCAGGTGAGACTTGTGAAGGACCCACATAAGCAGGTGAAATAACTGAATGTAAAAAGCACACTGGCTGCTGGCCAAGAGGTGTCTGGTGCAAGGCAAAAAGGTTAAAAAAAAAAAAAGATGGAATTTTTTGTCAATCTCACAGCAGATATTGCAGCAGTATTTTCACATGACCCAATAGGTGCATGACAGTACTGTGGTAACTTAAGGAAGTTAATTTCTTTGTGTATCTTAGTGATCTTAATCCTCTAAATGTTTAATCCCTCAATTTTTAATACCTGTCAAACACTGGTATACTTCCTTCCCTTAATAGCTATAGAGTTTAGTCTATTTGGACACTAAAAAAAAATCCTGTGTTTTCTTGATTACCATAATTACATGGTAATTTTAAAATCCTTTTCATGCACCTTGTTCATGGATAACACATGCTGAATCAGGGAACTTATTGGATGTTTATAGTTGTCTGTCAAGCAGTACTAAATTCTGAGTGTTTTTATTACCTAATATATTGATTGTAATAAATGGCATTCACCATGTCATTTCAGTCTGTGCTGAAAGCATTTATAACACAATACACCATTACTGGCAAATAGGGAATTTGAAGGTTTAATTTAATTTCAGTGTATAGTGGCAGCTCCCCAGGTTGCCTCCCAGGAACTGATTTTGAAAAATCCTTTATAGTCGTAGAGATGATATGGCAGCCTTTTCCTTGAAGAGCTCTTCAGATTTCTGTAAAGAGAGCCTTAGATTTATTCATTACTTTTACAAGAATTATAAATTCTGTCCAAAAAGGCTGGAATCCTTAGGCAGAAATTTCGTTGGAGTGGACTGGAGCAGCATCTTGTGAAAGATGGAGACACTCAGAGCAGTGATGGCACCTTATCAACAAACATTTATTTTTTCTGGGAGCTGCAAAGCCTGCAGTGGTGGGCAGCTTCTCTGCTTCTGAACATGGTAAGCTGGGAACCCTGATGCATCCAGAACTGTCTGTAAGACCTGCTTGAAGGGAGGAAATGATCCGTTTTTTTAAACATTTGACATTGTTGCTTCTGAAAAACCCTGACTCATTAAAAGAAAAAAAAAGGGTGGGGGGGGGGGGGGAAGTGTTTTGGGGTCCTTCATTTCCTTCAAATTTTTAGTATATAGTGAAATGATTAGTCTGAGGAGGCTTGAATGTGGAAGTGTTTCCAGGTTTATTTTTCTTCAATGTACAGCAACTTTTGTTAGAACAATTCATAATGTTGAATTTTTTGATAATTTTGACCTCCTCAGAAATCAACTATATGAAAAATCTTTCTGTATTTATCCAAGTCAATTACTTTGTGTGGCTTTGCAATTGCATATATTTATTTGCTTTCTAAGATACAGTATTTGCTTAAATATTCCAAGGATACATCGGTTTTAAATTTCTTCTACATTTTAGAAAATAAGCTAGGATTGCACAACTTTGTCACTGAAGTTGTATTCCCTGCATGACTTGCAGTATCAGCTGTGTTTGAATAATATCACAATTTAACTTTTTCCTACCATGTAGGTTTTTCCCCTTGTCACGAAGAACTTGAAAAGACTGATGTTCTGTTACATTAATATACAGGCACAACTGCTCAGACTACTATAAAAAATGGGCATACTAAAACAGGTGAAGATAAGCAAATATATTTAGTAGTTGTCATAATCTATGTAAGTGCCCTTTTATATTTTTGAAATTAGGTTGCTATGCCATAATAACAATGAACATCACTGCTCAACACCCAGGCTTTGGTAGCTTGGCATTTGAATTTGCAGATTCTAAAGTTTCCTGGCTTGTTTTCCACAGGAATGAAATATGTTGTTTATTCATGGATAAACAGTAGGCTTCTATTTGAAAATATATAAGCTGTGAGTGCAATAAGCAACCAGAAGGAGTTATGGGGGGAAAAAGGTGCCTGTTTGTATGGATTAGGCAGTAGACATTTTCATCTACATGCTTTTGTGTGATTCCTTGTTCTTTGCTTTTTTTGACTGTATAGACAGTACGTTATACACTGCTGCTGACAACTGGCAATTTCTGACTTCCCAGTAGAATTGGATTTTAAGAAGATTTAGACGTGTGGAGTTAAATGTGGCTCCCTGAAACCTTGTCTGTTGGAAGTAAATAGGAGTTTCATAGTAGTTGTCACCAGGCCAAGACTTGACATTTGTTATTTTCCTACCCTTATGCAGAAAAAGAAACTTGCAGTGGGAAATCAGAGACTGGATTATTTTGGTGGCTGAAACAGTGCAGTACTATGAAAGTTTTGACAGGCAGTTAGCAGTTTAATTTAGAGTGCCTTAAGAAGCGAGGACGCATTTCTGTTGGCGTTTTGGTGTCTATCCTTCATGAATCCTCTCTCCCTAAGAATCACAGCCTTGCTGGGATCTCAGAGTGTGCAGCTCTTTGACAGGAGCTGAGCCTGGATGAGTCCTGCAGTTGCTAAGGGGTGGGCACAGACAGAGCCTGGCCCAAAACCACGTGTAGCTGCCGGGTCCTCAGTCCCAGCAGGTTCCCTCTGTCCTGCTGCACCACCAGTTGGTTGTGTAGGCATAGCCTCAAATGGCTGCACTGGGGAAGAGGAGCTGAGGAAGGAGGCTGGGAGAATCTAAATGCCTTGTGGGTAAGGAGGTAACATCCAGCACAGTCATGGTCAGTTATGGGTGGTAGTGTCTTAAATGGCATCTCAGCATATTGCCCATCAGGGGTTATTGATTTGAAGTAAAAGGCAGAATGTGCTTGGAATAGAGGAATGGGAACCACTAACATTCCTGAGACTAGCACATCTGGGCATTAAGGCAACAAAGGGATGTTAAAGCAAGCTGCATATTGACCAGGGGCAAAAAAAAACAAGCTTTGACATTCTCGATGGTTATTACTGTATGATGGTCTGTTGAATGCAAGGTGTTTGAGGACTTGAATATTCAGGATTTCAGTCAGCACAAATTAATACAAGCTGAAAAGTGTTTGTACATCATCAACAAAAGTACTCATGTTTCCTTGGTCATTTATTTAGCTCTCCCTGAGAACATTGGTACAAAGTCTGTGTTCATTTGATTGCTGTGAAAAATGGTAGAAGGCTTCCTTTTCTCTTCCCTTTTCATTTTGCTCAGTTCAGTTTTTTATGAGTTATTGTTTGTGTGGAAAGATTGATTCTGTTTAGAAAGAAGTAGAACATTCTGTCAAATGCTCCTGTTGGGTGCAGATTCACATCCCTGCAGTGTGGTACTAAGGCATTTCAAAGCAACCATTTTCTGGTTAAGACAAAAGTAATGCCATAGAGAGGGTTTTGTGCACTCCAGTTGCACTGAAATAAGAGTGCAAAACCTAAAACCAAGAGGATGCAAGTGTCACTTGCAACATGTTGGATGCCGTAGATGAGTTTTGTATGACCTTTAGAAGGACTGAAAATCTATTTGATTTTGAGCTGTCTTTCCCTAGACAATATACAGACTGCTAAAATCCCAAAAAGAGCATAAAGCAATGGATGGATATGAAAGGCAGATTAATTAAAATTAAAAATTAAAACCCCATTTCTAGCAGAATATGATTGACAATTGAAAATATAAACAACCAAGGGAATGGCAGTTCATCTCTTGACGTCCTCCAGTCAAAACTTTAGTCAGGTGCAAGTTATGCCTTGGTTATGCCTGATTTTCCAGGTTGATTGTGTGGCAGTCTTCATTGTGCATTGTGCAGGAGGTCACGCTTGATATTTGCTATGATCTTTTTTAAACTAAACCAAAACCTATGACATGAGCCAAACTGAAATAAACAGTGTTCTTATCTGTCTCTCCCTCCCTTCACAGGTACTACAGTGCTACCATTTTGCAGATGTCAGGAGTGGAAGATGACAGGCTTGCAATCTGGCTGGCTGCACTGACAGCATTTATAAACTTTATTTTTACTCTTGTGGGTGTCTGGCTTGTTGAAAGAATGGGTCGCCGGAAACTTACACTTGGTAGCTTAACAGGTGAGTGTTTCATTGGTGTGTTATATTTCCCTCATAATTATTAATGAAAAGAAAATAAAATTTGAAGTGCAATTTTTTTCAAAGTATTCTTCTTTAATATTACAGTGTTGATGCCATCTTCTCTCTGAAATCATACAGGTTTTCAAGACTATTAGTAAAATACCACAGCTAGAAGCTAATTTAAAAGTGACTACCTGTTATTTTTTCAGGTGACTTTCTCCTTGAAGCCATGTTTGACATTGTTTTCATTTAGCGGTTTTTTTCCAATATAAGGAATCAAATACCTGGAACTCACAGGTGGTTAGTTATTAAATCTCATGTGTAATTTTGGGCTTATTAATTGGAATTCAGAACCATCTGATGAAGGTGTACCAGAGAAAGCATATTGCACAGCCTTTGCAGCACTTTGTAAAAAGTAATGCAGTTCTCTGCATAGTTCTCTCAAATACAATACAGTAAATACCTTACATACATTAATGTGATTCTAATTCACCTCCTGTATGAGATACACAAAGGCAGAATTCTGGTTTTGTACATTTTGTCCAAATATTCAAACACCATAACTCATCACATAGTCTTTTCTTGAAAGCAGGGAAAAGCAGAGCAAGCAGCCTTCCTATGTTCAGTGTGTCCTCTTATTAAGATGGTAATTCCCTGCTTGTTCCTGCCTAATGTGCTCTTTTTACTGAAGTGATCCATGACTAAAACTTATCTCTGGCCGAATGTCTGGAAGGTTCAGATGTTCTCAAAACCAGAGTTTTTTGAAGAGAAACTGTTCCTTCTCCTCTTGAAATAGTGTGCACAAGTGTTTAGCTGAAAAGGTTTAATGTCTTTATATTTTGTTTTGCTGTTGCTGTCAAGGATCCAAATTTCTACTTAGTGCAGCACAGCAGAGAGGGACACCAGCTGCCATGACCCTGACTGTGCAATTCCCAGCTCTCAGCTGAGTTAATCTACACTCACAGTATTTGAATGTGTTTATATAGGCAGAGCAGCAACAGCACAGTGACACGAGCTGTTTGGTACAGTTACTCAAAGGATATTTCTCACATTTTAAAGATTTGAAGAAAGACACAGAATTAACAATGGAGCATAATGCTTTAAAGGTTATTTGTTAATGATGTTTGGACACAAAGAAATTGTTTAGTAAAAATACTAAAATACTTGTTTTGTGGCGGGTTGCTGGCCATTCATCTGCAGTGTTACTTGAGCCAAGCTGTAATGCTTGGTTTTATCCTACAGTCCCTTCTTAATGGTAATACAAATAATGACAATCATCAAATCATACATCATCCCTCTGTACTAGCTCGAGTTTTGTCATGCAGCATTTGATTTAGGTAGTGGTGGATAGGATGTGTTTTCCTTAGCAGGAGAGCTGTGTAGTAGAATGATAATTACTAAATCTACTGATGGATTTGTTTTCCATGTTGAGTTTTCTCGCAGGCTAAACCACTCTTAGCACTCTACTTTGGTTTGAATTTCTAAGGACATTACAATTTACTCTGAGTTATTACTGGCAGCTTCTCTGGTCTTTGGGGAAGCCAGATATGCCCCAGTCTCCCTCTGCATAAAATGAATACAAAACTACTGCTTTTGCCTGCTGCTTCAAGGATGTGGGGCTTTGTTTTTTTAATAAATGCTAATTGATTAGATGTTTATTAGATAAAAACCTACAAGAATAATCAGTAGAGAGTAACATCAATATTTTGATTAAAAGACAATTTTATAATCTTGTATAATTTTCTTGCTTTCTGAAAGCATTTGGCAAAGTTTTAGATTTCATTAATTATGTCTTTATCATTCTCAAAATATTAGGAACTTTTGAAAAATTTAACCTTCCAGATACCATTGCGAAAAATTATACTGAATTTCAGAAGAAAAACCCAAACCCACTGTTTTAGTTCTCTTTACTAAAATTACTGATTTGTCTTAGTTTCCTGTCCATTTTATATCTTTCTTTTTCTTTCTTCTGCTCTTTTTCTTCAGTTAATTTCTTTCTTCAAGGCTGCTAATTGGAAAACATGCAGGAATTGTGACAAGTATATTAATTTTATTTGTGTTTTCTTCTTTACCTTCAGAAATTGTCCATTTAAAAGGTATTTGGGCATTATACACTTTTTATCACTTTTTGTAAAAGAGAGGATCTCAAATATCTTTAGGATATTTCTTCCTTTTTCTTTTTCCCACTTGAGCTAATGATGTACTCTGACTGGTTTTGTTCATCATAGCAAAACTTCCACAGAATGAAAACATATTAAATGTCATTTGCCAAGTTTACGTATTCAGTACTTTTCAAAAAAGTCAAGAAATTTACAGAGATATTGGAAGTGAGTGTTAGTGTATTTGGTTAGCTTAAAAGACAGAGCATATTTAGAATGAATATAATTAGGATTATAGACCCTGTCTCAATATATTTGCTATCTGGTTTATGGCATTGTGATAATACAGGATATCTAGTGCAATATCCAGCCTGCCCTGAAAACTGGGATTATTAGTGTACCTACCAGCCATAGCTAGAAGAGAGCCAAGCATGGAATATTTTATGGTGGGGAGATCTTTCTGCACATAGAGTTTGTGACTGAGTTTAAGGTCTCAGTTGCCTCAGTTCAGGTCAATATGTGGTCCAACCATTCCTGCATATTGGCCATGGCTGTTGCACAGACACATTCACAGATAACATTACTGCACAACTCTTTGTACTTTAGATATTATTTTTATCTCTGAGAAAGGTTTTCACATACTTGGTGTATTTGCCAGCAAGGAAACTTTTATACAGCACAGATCTCAATGTGTCATCAAATAGCAAGAGCTAAAGTTTTATAAGTCTGAGATTGGCGCAGTTACAGTAGTATGATGAGTAGTGAGATTTATCAATTTTCTTTAAATTGATACAGTATATTGTGTGTGTGGAAAATGAGGCAGGAAAACTATGAGTTATGTTCCAGTAATGATCTGTTGTACAAGGTATGAACTTTTATGTCCTCTTGTCATTTTGTCCAGCTTGTTCACAAAGAATTTATTGGGAGAAATGGAAGCAAAAAGATGGAAGGGGACTTTTTCCCAGCAGATGTTATGAGTGCTCTTAGAAACAAAATATGTTGCACTTTTTGATGGTGTTCTTGTGAAAAGTCAAATTTCTCTAGTTTCACGAAGGGAAGTAGAGCCAATGGAAAAGCTGATGCTACTTTCTGTTTCACAGAACAGCCTGCAAGTCTGGGTGAGGGAGTGAAGCATGGTGGTTTCAAAGTCACTAATGTATTTTACCTTTACAACATTATTTTCAACACCAAAAATAATAATACCTGTTCGTTCAATCAGTTGTCAATTCCACAGATTAAAAGAGTCTCAACCTACTAATTTAGTATCTGGACATGAAAACTGGTGCACTTGACTGTGATATCTAACCCAATTGGTTAGATATCCTAAAAAGGATATGGATGTAGCAAAGGGTATTTTTGTTAGGTTCTCATCACAACTCCTTAGGGAATGCTGTAAGCACAGTGATGGGGTGCTTTGCTTTCTCAAGCAGAATTCAGTTCAATAGAGAACTATTTCATGTGCTCTGGAGAAAAGTGTCACATTGTTCTTTATCTGTATTTTTAGGTACTGCTGTAGCACTCATTATCCTAGCTTCGGGATTTTTGCTGTCAGCTCAGGTCTCGCCAAGAATCACACTTAATCCACCAGATCCTTCACATCAAAACTCTACCTGCACAAAATACAGGTGAGATTTCATGGTCATTCATCCAATCTTCTTGAAGGTTGTTTCCGATGAATTGAGTTTTACAACCTATTGTGAGTAATAGGCAATTATTCACAAAGTCTAGTACAAGGAGCTGAACTAGACAGCTGAATTTAAATTCCTAACTTCCCTCTATAGAGAAAATTAGACTTTTTGATTAAATCTCAGAGTATTCCTGAGGAATTTCTTGGACTAAATAAGGTGGTTGTGGCAAATCCCACATATACCTCTTCTATCACACCCGCTACAAGTTACAGTTTACACAAAGTCAGGAATGTTGTGTAAGGAATTTATAAAAATACTTGCTATTATTCATCTGCTTGTCGTGTATAGCAGCTGTAAACTCTTCAATGTGTTCCTTGCCTGTTGTTCTCCTGAGTGGGAAAAAGTAATGTTGAGATAATTGCGTACCAATAAACAATTACAAGGAATGTGTGGGTTTTGACCTATTTTCCATATGCATAGTTTCAAATAATATTACTTCTGGAAGTTTCAGAATGTGTAATTTTCTATATTTTGTGGGATTTATTCACATAGGAGTGCTCCTATGTTCATTTAGCTGACAGACTAGAAAATTCACTATTCAAAGAAGACTACTTCAATGGCTGAAGAAATTCTTAATTATGTTCAAAATCTGTCTTTTTGTAGTAGAAATAAATATCAAGAAATGAGAGGTACACTTCTAGTTTTGTAGCAATATTGGCTAGAAATATGGTTCGTGGCTTTTCTTGTGCCAGAGGTCTTAGGTGAAAATTCTGAGGATCTGAAGATTTATAGAAAACTGGGGAGGAGATGGAAGGTCTTCATTGAGTGTAAATAGTTACAAATAAACACAACACAGGTTACTGTCAGATATCACGATTCCTATATTGAAAATGTATATTTTTACTTGTTTTCTACTGCAGAGTCAGCTAGAACTTGCAGTTTTTGAGATGGGCCTGTCTACAAAATGGAGAGTAGTCTGGTTAAAAGAGGTAAAGGGGGAAGATGCTCTCCTTTTGGAATCAGATTACTTTAAAAGAAAAATGTGAAAAGGATTTGCCTAGTACTTCAGCTAACTGTTTGGAAAGAGTGTTTGGAAAGAGGAGATGCACCCTTTGCAGAACTTGTAATTTGTTAATTAATAAAGCTAGATGGTTAATGCAAGCTGAAATAATATAAAAGATAAGAAATATCCTAGTCCAACTTAAAAAACAAGGAAAAACATTCAACAGAATTTTCATGTTCAAGTTAACTGCAGCCAGTCAGGAGGAAAATTTTCATGGCTTTCATGGTGTGCACTTCTGGGCAAAAGCATGAAAAATTAAACCAGATAGTTCTCATAACTGCCTTATGACTCCGTTGTTTCATGAATTATTGGAATACTTGTAATCTATTGTGATTTCTGTTTCTAATATGAAGTGGGCAAAAGCAAGTAAGATAAAATTTCAAAGATTATGGAAAAAGAACAATAAAATAATTTAAATATTTTCATTTAAGAGTATTTTGAAATAGAAGGAGCTCTCTTTGTTTAAAGATGGAAGTGAACGGAGGGGGGAATAATGAACAACATATGAGAAAGCTTTAGGTGCTTCTGTTCTAATCTTGTGCTATGCTTTAGTACAAAGATCCAAAAGCCAGGAGAGTTGAAAATAATAAATGGATGCATTTGCCCACAAAGCACAGAATAAGGCTACAGCACCCAGTATTTAAAATGTTTGTACAAAAAAGTAGGGATTGATATGCCTAATAATAGCTTTCACACTTGTATAGCTAAACCTGTATACATTTTTATGCCTCAAAACATCACCAACCTGTTATCCAGATGAAGCCAAAGGAAGAATTCCTTCAGCATCATGGATATTAGTATTAATTATTTCTGAAGGGTATGACATACAAGCAGGTGTTCTATTTGACTTGGAAAAGTGGCTGTTTAAGATCTGAGTGTGCCTGCTTTCTATGCAAATTCTGAATAGGTTGAATTAAATATAAAATATTGATTTTGTCATGAGAAAGTAGATGGTGTTTTCAGCATTCTACTTGGGTTAGAAGAACTTCAGCATAACATGCATGGTCTTGGAAGGAAGAGCAGATGGAGATTGCAAACCAGAGAAAAGCTGAAGGCTGAGTTTTACATTATGACTCCCCTCTCTCTCCTTTTTGGCCTTAGAGGTATTCCCCATGGCAGTTGGATCAAAAAGATTCCCAAACCTGAGGATTTGGAAGTAAAAGTCTTCTATTTATAACATCAGTCTTGCATATTATTTTTGCTGCTTTAAGAGTAAGGGCTTTGCTGTACAGATACCCCGTGTAGGGCTGTAGAATGTTGCTGTAGAGACAGTTATAAAGAGAATATCCAGTCAAAGTAAAAGGAAGTAAATTAATGGCAGTGGTCCCTTGCTCTTTAACCCATATTTTAGATTGTTCTGGTAAAAATGCTGGTGTCTCAGATTGCTTAGCATTGTATCTTTCAAGTCTTCAAGAAGTCTCAGAAAGTTTGGGAAAAGCAAAAGGCAGCTGAACTTCAGAAGATCAACACATAATGCCATCTCCCTGTAACTGCTTTTAAATATGTGCCTGCACAAATGCAGGTCATAGTTCTCTTCCTCTTATAGGGACACAGTGCTTCTCTGAGATGAGTTAAAGTGTAAAGCTGTTTGCAGCTCGGGCATTTCAGAGTGTAGGGGTGTTTCCTAAATATAATTTGTGTTTGTCTGTGTCAAAATGTATTTATAAGTTCTGAAAACATCTGTAGAATTTATTTTGATGGCAGAAGGTTCACTGATACTGTGCAGAGTAAAAATGCTTTTTATCCATTAGGTTAAAATAAGTGTAGGTGTCACTTAAGGAACCCTTAAAGCTACCACACAGTCTGTTTGCTTGTTGTTCCTTCAGATCCATATTCCTCTGCACAGACTAATTCCTGCTGCTAGAATAACAATGAAGATAGAAAGACCAGCAAATAAAGAGCACAGTCATTGTCCTAATTCAAAAAAGCACATCAGGCTCGAGTACTGTGCTCTCAAAGAGCTGTGGTATGCAAATGGAAGGTACAATGCTATGCAATTACAAGGTACCCGTCCATGGTTGCAGAAACAAACCAGTAAGATATGCTGTGCATAAAATAAATCAAATAAAGTATTTTCATGTGGTAGAGAATATTTACAATATTTACAATATAATATTTACAAGTGATACTCAGCTCAGCTGACAAATAATTCATTAATCTGTGAAAAAAAATTGAATCATGGAAATACTGAAAATTCAGCAGGGCACTCTAAACAATAATTTGTTTTGCCTCCTTACAGCTGGAAGTGGGTGTGTACTGAGGAGAGGCAGGGTGAATGCTCCTCTCTGTATGGTCCATTAATCAAATTTCATTTTCACATTCAGCTGTACAAGGTTGTGTAGATATTTGCAGTGTGACCACCTGTTTTATTTGATCTTAGTCACCTGAACAGCTATGATTGTACTTTTCATCAAGGCCACAGAAATCTCAAAAGTTAAATTTAAGAATACAAAGCAACACCATTCCAAAATATGTCAATGTAGAAGTGAAAAGATGAACTATCCATTCCTATTATGATTACCAAAACTCTATAAACATTCCCATTTTTACTGGAAACTTGCCTGATTTTGGAAGGAGGTTTAGGTTAGGGCATTTGTATTAGCTACCCTCCCACCTTTTCCTGATCTTTAAAGAATCAATGATGTGATTGTTTGGGACATTGAGCCATTTCTGCAAAATTACTGTGGTCCTGCTGCTCTGTATTCTTGCTCGTTTCGTCTCCATTCAAGTCTCTCTCTGCACTTCTGGAAAGTTGGTCTGCTCTAGAAGACATAATGCAAACCTGTTCTGCCCAAGCAGTATTTTTCATGTCAGTTATTATATGAAGATGGTAAATATTGTACTAAGCTTAGGTCAACCCTCATATCTTAGGGAAATGATACCTGTGCACACAAGGTTTCTCAGAATCCTTCCTGAGCAGATTGTCTTCAGACTGAATAAAATAATACAGGCGGTGCCAGCTGAGCTGGGCACACAAGGACTGTGTTGTTCATTTTTACATTAGTCACCCTCACGTGGTTCATGATCCTTAGCTCATTGTACAAATACACACCACCAAGATGAAGGCAACAATATTTAGTACTCCCACATAGCCACTTAGAAGATAGCTAATGGATAGAAATCTATCTTTTCTTTATGAATGTAGCAGAAGAATGTAATTGTGATCAGTCCTGAAAAATTCAGCTAACCAAGTAACTGAAGCTAATTTTATTGTATTTCATAGGCCTTAGGTATTGTACTTTATTTTATTGAGTACTCATTGACAATCTGATTTATCAGCAAACTAGGCATGGCTATTTTTTATAATGCCACTGTGTCATGGAACCTGTATTTGTTAAAATATGATTCTCATTTTCTCTTTCTAATGTCAAAGTGCATGAGCTACTAGTCTTTCTGATAACTGAGAATTGCAATAATAAATATAGTAATGTGTTTTGGCCATTGAGGTCAGAAAATTACGAATATATAAAAAGATAAACATGTCTGAGCATGCTTTTGCCAGCTCTTATGAAGTATAGTTAACATGCTGATGTTGCAGAACTGTGAAATGACCTCAACATAGCCTTGAAATTTATTGAGTAAACAATATAGTGATATATTGCTCGGTAATAATTTTCCCTGTGCTGGCATGTTGGTCCTATCAATCAAAACTTGTAATTTAATTTTAAATGATAAAGGATAGGAAGGGATATGTCAGTCCATGTAGTAAGCATCTTTAAAGTGAATGAGAAAAAACTCCCCTCATCAATTAAAACACAAAGATATGAAAAGTAATTTACCTGAACTGTGTCTGAATGCAGTGCAGTTCCTGTAACCATTGTTAAGTTTTCCACGTACTTTGACTCAAACTCTGCATTAGTGAGGAAAATAGGTGTTACTCATATTAACACTTCACATCTCTGCTAGTACTTCTATCACTTTGCTGTTTAACAGAACTCAAAACAATGCCTAGGGAATGATTTTTTTAAATCTTCCAAAGTGGTGGTGTTATACTTTACATGGTCTGCAGGTTTTAGTCACACAAGAATGATTTTAATCAAGTTTGAACAGGGCTTCTAATATGATCTGCCTGGAAGCTGAGAATATAATATCTACATGTATGGTCTCTTTGAAAAAGTAGTTTTGAAAACAAACAATGCTACAGAGACAGCCATTCTGTCCAAACTAAAGGCATGTGTAGTCAGTTGTTCTTCTTCTTTATTATCTGTGTTGCTCAGTTCCTGGAATAAACCAAGAAGCTCTGTAGTTGGAGGCTCTATAAATTCAGGAAAATAAAGATCATCAAAGACAAGAAACAATTGATACCTATAAGCGAGTAGATCAGGACACTTCTCAAGTGATGTCAGCATTTCAGCACAATCTGCTGCCAAGGTGCTTGCAGCAGTAGTGGGATAGCCCTGATGCTCTAAGGACTGGGCAAGGTTTGTAGAGTCATTATCCTCATAGGACTGTGATAGGTGAGATGAGCCTTCACATCCTCACCACATCTGAAGCAGAAGTAGCAAACATCAAGAGGCTGAAAACAATTTCTGTGAGGTTGTATAAATTATGTTGTGTAGTTGAGAAATGGGAGCCTTTGTGAAGAAGGTTTAAGGAATGTTTGAAGAAAGCTAATGTATTTATATGTGGCTGGCATATCAGGAAGGGTAAAGATTCAGGGCTGGTCTGGAACTTTAGGGAGGACACCAAAGAATCATGTCTGTGGAATAGATGGAGCAGGAGCTTGATTTGAAGATGAGAAAGGGTTGATCATACTTGAACACAACTTTATATCTGTTGGAGTATCTGTGTGGTAAATTACAGAAGGGCAATTGGCATCTGAGCACTGGGATTATAAATGATAACTTTTCCTTATGGACACCACTAAATAGATCCATATGTTACCTAACAGAATGTTGGTACAACTTAGCCAATAAACTTCTGTCACTTGGTCTCTCAAGGAAAGTACTCTTGAAGTCCAAGTGGATTTTTCTCATTCTTTGTTAATTATTGTATTTACTGTGTCCCAGATACAACAGCTGGAAGTGGTATCTGCAGTAGAACACGTTTTAACTGCTTAAAGCATCCCTAGATTTTTGTCCAGTTATATGTAACCTGAATTTAGTGCTTCACTTCTGGAAGCAACACAGAAACCAGAAGAATAAAGAATTTCATGCTTGAGGTGCAGTGAAGCCTGTGCAAACAGCACAAGCCCTCAGGCACAGGCATCAGGCAGTTTTAACGTGGTCCCGGTACCTAACTGAGATGAGTTTGTGTATAAAAGTTAAGTAAGCCATTTGTCAAAAAACCCCTAAGATCCTTAGTTGTATATCTGGCTGAAAGTATCAATAGCCTAACGTGTCAACAGAGCTAGTAAGTCTACTGCAGTATTTGTCCAAAAGTCCTTGGTTCCATTTTTTGTTGTTGTTGAACTCAACACTTTGGCTGTTTGGATTCATCAGTTGCCTGTGTCTCTTGGTGAGTCCAGCTGAGTAGGCCTGGCCAGTGATACTCAGCTCAGCTGACTTGGCCATTTTCTTTTGATCAAGGCTGGAGGAAGAGACATTGTTTTGTACATAGAATACAAGAACAGAAGCAAGGAAAGCTTGATCCCAGCTTGTTGTTCTGTGAGGAAATGGAAAGGAACTGCACTGCATAGAAAGGCAGGCAGAGACTGTGTTCATAGCCAGCCTTGGGAGCAGAGAGTAACGTGAGGTGGGATGAAAGATCCACCTGGCCTAGATCATACATCCAGTGTGGCAAACAGCAAGCTGGAAATAGGAGAAAGCAGCACAAAGGGACATTCCTTCCAGCCTGCAATGATTTGCAGCTTACATTCTCTCTGGGTGGGATGTACTAATCCTCAGTAGGTACTGCAAGACCCTTCTGTCCCTACATTGAGCCTTTCCTGCCTGAGACAGTTTTTGTTGTTCCTGCAGTTCTGGGAGGAAAACCAACTTCAGGAATATGAATATTTGCATCATACAGAGCAGGAACAGTGGGTTAAAAAAGCTCACAACAGTGGAATTTACTCTGTGGAGGAGACAGGACATGAACAAAATGTCTTGCATATAATATCTCAGATTGGAAAGGACCCATAAGGATCATCAGGTCCAACTTGCATATGACAGATCTATCAGATTTTCCAATAAAAAGCCTTCTTCACATATGCAGGCTGATTCTGCAGCATGTACTCAGCATGAATGATGAATCTGAAAGCAGTGGAGAGTCTGTCCACAAAAAACTCTGTATTTGAGAATGTTTTAATACTCAGAGTGGCTGTTCTGTTTTTCATGCAATAAAATATTGTGAAATCAGATGCTACATTCTGTACAGCTACACAGTCCATAATACATTATCAGGTTCAGTTTGCATTTCTGTAGCTGGACAATAGTAACATACTGAACCATTTTGTAATTGGATAACAGAATATGGAAAGCAAAGTAAAAAGTTCTTTAAAATGTGGCAAAAAAGAAAATTGATGAAATACTTTGAATTGCGGTTCAGCTTGAAAAATTCAAAATAGTGTGAGAATAAGAGAAATGGTGTTTGCAGAGCAAAGGGGCTGGGCAAAAGTCTTTTAGTGCTACATCACTCAACAAAAAGTGGCAAGGTAAAACTTGCAGCTAAAATTACAAGACTGCTGAGAATTGTAGGAGAGTCATTACTTACAAGGTCATTTTGCAATTTTAAAATGCACAATGTAATGATGAAACAAACATAAGTATGGAGTATTCTAAGCAGTGGGGGAAAAGCAATTATGAACCTTTCATCAGCACCTGGAGAGTCACTTTGGCAGGTCAGAGATTTTATTCAATATTTTTAGAGACTGCATTAGAGCCTAGTAAACTGCACTGTTAGGGAGAAAGAAAACAGTAATTTTGGGATCAATAAAAAAGTACACAGCTAGTCAATTGGTAATTCATCCATATAGAGTAAGATCTCTGTGGGAGAGGATGGCATTGTTGCCTTTGTGATCAACCTCTAACTTCAGAAACAGTTAATTGGGCAGGCTGATCTGGAGCAGGGCGTTATGAAAGTTGCTGCTGCTCAGGCTGGCAAAAAATTGGTATCAAAGGACCTCAAAATTGGTGCTGTCAGTCTTTCTAGATATGAGTTATTCCTGTGTTGTTGTTGGAGGGGGACATGTGTTCAGTGTGTTGGCAGAATCAGTGAGGAATCACAGTTTTGGGGATATCTACTCTGCTAATAGTCAGCTCCTCAGTAACCACGCCATGATGTTTAAGCAGGAGCCCAGAAATCCCATTCCATAGTGGTTCCCCATAAACTGAGAGGTCAGGCTACTTTGTTCTGTTGAGTTCAAGCCACTGAGCTGCAAAGAAGCTGAGCATTTTTGGTCTTCTGGAGCCTGAGAGTCCTGGTTGTTGTTATTCTGCCTCATAGGCTGAAGCATCTGAGGTCTAGACGCTTGCCTTCTCGTTGGGTTGCCTAGGAGCTCACTTGGCAAGCAGGGAGTGAAATAGGCTGTTGTAAAACCTTTCTGCTCTAATGCTGCTTGGTTTCACCAAAATCAAATAATCTTTCTCAGATACTTCAATCTTGAATTGTCAGTCTTACAGACAACCATGCTGCCTGGGAATTTTTAACTGGCTTTTCAGAGATGAACTTGTTTTCAAGTTGCTAGCTCATAAACTTAGCACAAGTATAAATATCTCATGATAACTAGAGGAAGCATATCTCCTGTTTATAACTGGATGCAAATTACCTTTCCTACCTGGACATCTGAGAGTCCTCTCATCTAGAGCTTTCAAGGCTGTAAGTGATCTCTGGTGTGGATTTGAAAAATTACCTATGGTTTTAAAGATTCATCCTTTCGCATATAATATTATATATATGTAGATAGATAGATGGATAGAAAGAACTGATAAGGTACTTCTGAAGACAGGAATGAGCTCTGTAGGAGATAGTTTAATATCAGCAAGTATTAAATTATGCATTTCTTTTCCTGGTATATTCTATATCCAATATTATTTGTATCACTATGTATGTATGTCATGTATGTCAGGTTATGTGCTCAATTTTAAATTGTTTAAATAATTTAGCAAATAATAATGGCGCTAGAGGGAAGAAGGGCATAAACCTGAAACTACTATATATTTTATTTCTAGAGCAAGCAGCCTCAGCACATGGTGTCCTTGATTGTTTTTTAACTGCTTCTTTGAAAAAAAATCTTCCTTGCATATTTCATGCTGCATCTTCTGTTATCATTAGACTTGGTAACTGATAGAGGTTTCTTTATTGTACTATGAAACAATTGTAATGTATGTATGCTGGTGTTTTGGAGGAAAAATCACTGGTCTTCATCTCGGAAAAGGCAATGGCTGTGTACCTCATCAAAGGCAACATAAAATTTTATATCAGTAATAAAACAGGGCCCCAGAAGAGTGCTAAATGTTCTGAATAGCAACTGCCTACTCTTAGGCTGCTGGGAGTTAGATTTGAAATGGCTTTAGGTCTTGTGTGTTGGATTTCTGTGTTTCCTCTGGCATAAATTAGTGTTGTCTGTAAAATCTGAAGTTTGATTGTATGAACTCACTATAGGTAATGATAGGAAAAGCTAGCCCAGACCTAAAGGGTTTACAAGGAGCCGTTATTTAACTGTTCAGTCTGAAAGATAAACTTCAGAAAAGACATTGACAATAATAATTCTGTTATTTAAATTTTTATGAGTAACTCTGTATAACCTATGACATTTGGCAAGACATTAAATTCAGCAGCCTTTATTATTTTGAATGCCAACAGGAAGACCAGTTGGATTTGATAGTGTTAAAGGTCCTTTCCAACCTAAATTATTCTACAAGATCCAATAAAGCCAGAGGATCTGCTGAACTAGCAGCCATGTAGACAGACACTGGAATCAATACTCAAATCTCTCAATTTTTTTTCTGGATGGGAGAGAGGAATAAATAAGATATCTTGTGCTTCCCACTCAACAGGTTACTGATACCCAGCCCTACGTGAGGTTACATGGAGTTACCCAGCAGCATGGAACAGACAGTGCAAATTCAGCTCTGCTGTTCTTCTCTGCATTGATTCTTGTGAGGACACTGAGGGAAACCAGGTGTCCAGTCCCTGTCTTGTCCTCTGCTGGCAACACCGTTAAGATGACACTAATTGCTATGTCTTTTTAGAAATTCATGTTGCTTGCAGGCACTTTGATAACATCATTTCAGTGGAAAATGTTCGATAGTTTGAAAATCATATGTCACAGTCCTGTTTGATATAATGAAATTCTTTTCAATAGAAGAAATATTATAATTTTATACTGGTTTTGTATTATTATTGCATACCTGAATGCATTTGTGATTTATAAAAATGTTTTCATTCACTTGCAGTCTTCTTTTCCTGTAAAGCCTTTTGGTTACTGCCCATTGATGTAGTAATATCAATGTAACAAAATGCAGCTAAGTCTCACTACTGTGATAATGGTGTTTTCTTTGAAAATTGCTAATTGCAGAATTACAGTTTTCTCATTTATTTTTTCAAGAGAAGAAATTTTTCCTACAGATAGATAAAATTACTGACTGTTATCTGAAAGTTTTGTTTCATCGCCAATGTAAAAATATTTCCGGCAGTCTGTATCTCAATTAAGAGCTGATTTAATGCAGCTTTCCTAACTAAAAAAAAAAACAACCCAAACTGTTTATACTGGAATTTGACCAAGCAGTTAAGCAGAGGAAGGTGTGTTTAAAATGGATTTATATTCTAAATGTAGACAACATAGAAATTCTTCAGTAATTTAATAATTTAGAAAGAACACAATAGCAAAGAGCACACTTTCCTGAGACTTTGGAGAAGTAGGAAAATCCAAATGAATGCATTTTCTTAACATAGTGCAAGCCCTTTTTTTTGCTATCTGCCATGTGAGTTGGCAGATTCTTTTAGATTCTTTTAGAAGCATTATAATACGAAATGTTTGAATAACTAGATTTTAAACATATACTTTCAGACTTTTTATATCCATATAATCTGATTTACTGTTTTAGTTTCTTGAGACTTTGCCATTACAGTTACTTTTAATTTTTCTCATAGTGATTAAGTAGTTTAAGCAGTGTAGTCCTTAATTCAGAAGGTCCTTATAGTGATAAAGATACACACTCAGAAAATATGATTTCCTTGATTTTGTTGTTGCCAGGAGTGTATGTTAAAGCTACTTCGGTCACCTTAATTATGTTTCCAGATGTTACATTGTTTTCAAATATCCAGACTTAACTCTATGTTTTACAGTTGGTAATTTTTCTAATTTTTACTGCCTAAAGTTATCCCTTAGATACATCAGGGGCTTTACTGATGAAAATGTGTGTCTGAATCTAAAATGGCTTCTAGGCAAAATAAATACTTGTGCAGTTTAATCACAAGAGCAATGAGTGAGTGTTCACAAGGCTTTGTACCAGCAGCTTTCAGGTAACTTGCACTTCCTGGTGAGCTTTGGAATGCCATCGTAGCTCGCATGCCTACATCCCCATCAGTCAGATTTTAGAGACAGATTTTAGACTGACTCCTCAGTGAAGTGTCTGCAGCGCCCTTGGTGTCTAGGCTACCAGCAGAGTCAGTGGGACGTGGTCGGTGCAGCCAGGGGTATCTAGAGAACAGTTCTGCTGTCTAGTCTAGTCCCCTGAACAACTAACAGAATGGCATTGAGGAAGCTTTGCCTGAATGTTAGCATCTCGTGCTTATTGAGACTCCCAAGGAAGTCAGAGACATCTGTACAGGCTTGGCAAGTGTGATGCATGGGAATAATCTGCAAGAGCACCGCACACTCTGCAGTGACAGGTGAGGGGCAGATGGGATATTTTTGGGCACTAGATACCTATATGTGAATTTTCTCCATTGACATAATGACCCCTTCTATCAAAAGCAGTGGAAATTCAGGTGCTGAGTTTGCTTATGGAGACATGTGGTGTTATGATCTCTGACTGACTCACATCCAGAGATGCCCAAATTCTAGTTTGGTTATTAGGTATGATGTAAGATAGGACAAGGGGGAATGACTTCAAACTGAAATAGAGTGTTTAGATAAGATGTTAGGAAGAAACCCTTTAATTGTGAGGGTGTCACTGAAGCAGTTGCCCAGGGAGCTTTGGAATGACCCATCTCTGGAACTGTTCAAGGCCAGGTTGGATCGGGCTCTGAGCAACCTGGTCTAGTGGAAAGTGTCCCAGCCCATGGCAGGAGACAATCTGGAACTACATGATCTTTAAGGTCCCTTTCATCTCAAACCATTCTATGATTCTGTGATGATTCTTTTTCTTCAACTCCAATCTGTCTTTTTTCAATTAAAATTTATTCTATGAATGAATTCTCCTACAACTTGATGAGGTATGACAGGGTAGATGCAGATGGACTACCAACATCTGTTGCAGAAGAGGGTGAAAGCAATATGTGATACTTTTTGGAGAACTTGTCCTGTCTCCAACACCAACGACTTAACTATGTACATTCCAAGACTTACTAGGAGATGCTGCTGGTTTTGACATCCACAAATGAATGAAGTGTTGCTTAAGTATTTCTTTTTTTCTCTTTCAGTTATTGCAATGGATGTATGTTAGATCCAGACTGTGGTCTCTGCTACAAATTGAATAACTCAAGTGTTGTTGAGTCCTCATGCATTCCTGTTGATAAAGATTCTACAATGAAAGCAGCTTGGGGCAGGTATGTCATTTGTCAAGAGTTTTTAGCCTTGTGCTAAAAGAGAGTGTATTTCATACTATTGAGAACAATTTTGCTTTTACAAAAAGTGTTAAATTCTTAAGATGTTTGGGAAGAAAATAACACAGCATTGCCAAAAATGGGTAATTACTTCCTAAAAATAAATTAAAGCCTTGACCTTGATGTGTACGGCCCTTTTGATGTAGTCTGTTACTTAGGAAGTATGGCAAAAGTACACTAGAAATGAGGAAAATTACCTTTCCTTAATGTTTTTCATTCATTTGAAGTGGCATATTCCCTAGTTATATACTTAAAGCCCTCTGAATTAATTTTATTTTTAAATGCATTAATTAAACCACAGTTTTGATGTTGGCCTACCAAAGAAACAATATGCTCAGCTGAATAAACTAAATTTAGCAAAATCCAAAAAGTTAAAATTGTCAAAAGTATGGGGTTTGGCCCCAGATTTCTGTGGTTCTGTGCCTGAAAGGGGTGTCATGCCATGTGTTGCACTTGAGTGTAAAAATGTGTGCATGCAAAGGTGCAACTGCAAAATATATCACACCTCTTTCTTAAGCAGCACAAAATTTCCTGTGAAGTCACAGCAACCTTCAAGTTTTCTGAAGTACTGACTATTCCTAAGGAATAGCTTTGTGAGTTGGAACATTGTCTTGTTAATGCTTTATGAATACTTCAGTAATGATTAGGGCTTGGATCAGGGTTTAGAATGGTTCAGAGCCAGAAGGGAATTATGTAATTACTTTCGATAAAACCACCTCAACATAATTCATCTCAGCTGCCCACACACCATGAAAATACTTAGGGGAATAAGCAAAGGTTTGTGTGGTGGTTTGAGACTCTTTTTTATTTTTATTATTTTTTTAACTTTCATAGATATTTCTCTGAATTTAAACCCAACTGTCTTAATGGCACCGAGTCATATGGGACAGAGATCAAAAAGTATGAAAATATCTACTAATTGTAGAATCATTAATTTAAAATTACTCTAAAATTGCCCTCATTTTGATTTCAGTACCATTAGGCCTAGCAATTATTTCCAGGTGCAGAAAAGAAAAGCTTATATTTTTTGTAATCCTCATTTTAAAGTGCTGTGATCATTTTGGGGCTATTATAGTTAATAAATAACTGTGAAAACTACAAAAATCTCATCTGACCTGCTTGTTCTGTGACTAACTTCAATGTCACATTATGGAACATACCTTGCCTATTGCCCGATACCCTGATGTGGTCTGCAACCTGTGGACTCTTGTATTTGTAAGATAACAGATATCTCTTTATATTCCAAGTCAACATTCATTTCCTGTATGCTGTAGTTTTAAGTAACTTGTCTGTACACACTAGAATGCAGAAAGATATACATGCAAACAAAAACTTGTTATGAATAGTTGATTGATAAACTTTATTTCATTAGTCAATGCTGTTGTTCAGCATGGTAAATGTGGGGATAAGCAATTTTTTCATGTTCATCATTCAATCTCACATAGACTCTTTACTGTACAGCCTACTGGAGCAAGCCAGATAGGGAAGAAGAAATATTTCCTTTTCATATTGCAAAATGCAGTCTTTCCATGTGCAAGAATTCCATGGCATGAGGACCCTGTTTAAAATCATTCAAGAGGAAATTAAACAATTTCATATAAATTATATTGGTAGTCTGTTGTGAAAGTCCTGCCTTATGGTGGAAAACCAATAAAATATCCACATTTCTTTTTCTAAATATTCATCACCACTTCTAGTGTTCATTTCATTAATTTCCCCCACCTGATCTGTGAAATCCCCCCCAAGTTCTCTTGCCCCCACCTGATCTGTGTAATCAGGCAGTTTTCAAAAAGCTGATCCTTCAAGCTGTAAAATGTCAGGTGGCGCCTTCTGTGCCTTCCAAGTCCTGTGGAAGAGGGAATCATTTTGCCTTCTCCTTTTCCTCCAGCTCCTTTTCCTCACAGATACACGTATTTCTGCTTACTGCCCCAGAGGAATCCCCATGGAGTTTTGTTTCCAAGGACTCACATTCACATACCACCCCCTAGCTCCGTTTGCTCACATCCTGAATCTGCTTTACAGTAAAATCAGTCCCACAAAGCCATAGGATTTCCCTGCTGAGGGAAGATTGCTGCAGGGAAAACAGCATACTTACATCCCCAGTTGTGTCTCAGAGCAGCCAGAGGCATCTTTATCTCTCTGGCAGCATAGGGAGAACAAGTGCCTGAGACAAACTTAACAGCATTGGTGAAGGAAAATTGCAGCCCTTTTGTTTTGCAAAGTTACTTTGTCACAAACTAGTCATACAAGGGCAATTACTTTAAAAGTACATGGCATTATGATGATCAGGAAGGAGTATGATAATTTGAAAAATGATTTTGTGAGCTACGGACAGCTGATAGCTGTAATTATCAGCAACCTCTTTTGTAACTCCTGTGTATCCTGATGGCTTCATGCCATCCGTTATTAGATGAATGAGGGCTATGCTTGGCTCATGAAAAATCTATTTTGCCATTAATTTTGCTAAGGAGAGAAGAAAGATCTGAGCTATTTGTTTGGGACTTGTTGGACCTCAGATGTCTGAGCATTAGCAGAAGCAGCAGCCCTCATGATGCTGATGCAGGAGTTAGAGAAACAGCTTCTCCTGCACTCGGGCTGACAGTGCCATGCAGAACATTTTAGTGCAGCTGTGATCACATCTTGTTTATGATTTTCCTGCTGGAAAGCTGGGAGCTGCAGACATCTGAACCCCAGCTGTCCTGACATTTACTCAGGGGCTTATCTATTGTTGATGTGTAACCTACCACCAAGGTGAGAGATGTTCAGAAGCACTAACGGAGAAGGCCTTGTCATATATTTTTTAAAGCTCTGCAACCATGCAGACTGACATAGAAAAGTTCTGTTTATGTATTTATAGTTCTGCACTGTTTTTCACTGTTGGTCCCAAGGTATTTCGATAACACTGATGTAGCTGGCAATGCTTTGACTGTTTTCATAAAATACTGTAAAGCATTTTATTTCCAAGGCATTTCCCCAGTACCAGCCAGGTGTACTAGATACCTCCACTGTTAATTGCATTTATTTGGTTACATTATGTTTTACATTGAGAAGTTTTGGGGAGGAGATAGAAGAGAGCAGAGATTTCAGTCTCCTGTGGCTGCCAGCAAAGCTGTTTATGTTGCTGTGGTTGTTATAGAAACCCAGGGAGACAATTAAAGCATCCACATATTTTTCAAGAACAATATATCGTTTGGGTTCTGTTGAATGTTGGGAACTCAGTGGCTGGCGGTGGCCCTGGGGGAGAGAGAGACTGCGCAAGAATAAATCTGGCCAAGTCCAAGTCAGAGCTTAAGCAGCATGGGTAATGTGCAGTGGGTGTGCCTGTAAGCTCATGCATGTACCACAAGCAGCAGAGATGTATTTTTCAGTATTTCATCAGTTACATAAGCACGACTGGTGTAGAGTAACATGGAGAGGAGTGTCTTGCCCGGGGCACCAGCACAGGCAGGTGCTTTGCTGCCCTTGGTATTTCTGAACCAGTTAACAAAATTGCTGTTGACATGCAAATCTTGCTGCCTCCAGCTCTGCCCAGGGACACATAAAGGATGGTTCCAAGACAGTGAGCAAGAATATTCTTAAATTATTTACTTTGTAGTAAAAGAAGAAGACCTGTATATTTTCTTTCAGTGTGATCTCCTGGCTCTGCATTTAGAAGATTTAGGGAAGTTTTGCACTTAGCAGTAGCATAGAAAGCCTTGCAGTTCTGTTCTTCATGAACATTGAATTATGTTATCCACATGAACTTAATAAAAAGTATTATCTCTCTTGTACAGATGGGGATGCAATATGAAGCTCAGGAGGCACAACAGAGGTCATGGACAGAGTCCCTCTCTAAGCCAGGACAAAATGTAGAGGTTGCCTTCAGTGCTGTGCTTTCTGAACACAATCCAAAATTTAGGATTTTCCCCGACAATTACAATTACTCCCACAGTACTCAGAGAAATTTCTCTCTTGAAATCTGTGTACAATTGCAGTACTCCTAAAGGTCAGCCAAGAATAAAGAAACTTTAAATTGCATTACTACCCTTACAGTTGAAAGAATAACTGCAAGGGAAGGAGGTACTTACAGTGCCTTGATGTGACATTAACCTTGACATGAGTATGTTGTCAAGACGACAGCAGGCTCACAACTGAGCTAAAACACTTTCATGAGCAACTCTGAGCAATCTTCCTCTGGAGAGAATAATGTTGATTTTATACAGTAAACAATTATGAAGAAATAATAACATCATTGTCAGATCAGAGACAAGCCTAGAAGCCATCCTGTCCTCACAATTAGCTGGCAGATCTCCACAGTCCCCGAAGGAGAACGATTGGGAACAGAAATCTATAAAGAGAGAGGAGCTGAGTGATTTGCTTTTTTCAGCCATTTTTATTAACTTTGTTAGAGGAACATCTCCCTGCCAGGGGAGTTTAATGTTTCATGGAGAATCCTGCTTTTCTCAATATAAAGAAGCACTCCCCTCTCTCAGGGCAGTCAGTGCAAAGGCAAGAGTGCAGAAGAGCTCTGTCTTTGGGAAGCTCTGTTTTCCTCTAGCCAGTGCTCTCCTGAGCATCTTCCTTCCATGTAAAATTAATGGTATGTTTACAAATGCTTAGTAATGCTGTTGTGTTTCACTGTGTGCCTGTTGGTTATATCTGCTGGTCTGCTGAGGGGTTTAAATGTGTCTTAGAAATGTGTTTGGGGGAAAAGTGGGTTTAAATTGCTTATACAGTGAGAGGAAGCAGGTCAGGCAGGCAGTCAAACCATCTTACCCAGCTTCAGGAGTGTGTCTAATGACCTTGGCATTTGAGCCTGGATGCTAACTAGATTCCACTAGTTAAAAAAAATAAATTCACAGGAGTTCATTAGCTAGATTCTCAGATAACAGATTGGTTTATATCCAACGGGACATGCCAGTGTCTGTCACAGCCTTGAGAGTATTCTGGTGAGCTTTGCATTCGTGCAGCGCTGCTCGTTGTCTAATGCATAGCTGATGAGACTCTTAAAATTATTAGAGCACTTTTTCTTGTAATATAACATTAGAATTTTCTAAAAATACCGTGTTACTTTTCCCACTTGTAGATAAAGACAGACATGTAAGTTCATTATACTTGTTTAGCATCATGAGAGATACATTTGTAAAAGTTCCTGTGACTGCTTTACTAATGCAAAAAAGAATGTATGTGTGTATTTACGCATTTGAATACTGAGAATCTGTTTTCAATACCTCATGGGAAATGGCATTACAGACCTTTCCTCTTACCATGGAAAGATTAATCTTTCAGGAATTAAGAACGCTGCTGTCCATGGGTACATGTGGCTTGTTTTGTCATGCAGAAAGTGTTGGTAGAAGATTTTATTGCTGAAATGATTATTTGAAACCTTTCTACAAGGGTCTGCATTGAAAATCCATGCATAACTCAGCAGTAGTTAGAAGGGAAACGAGTATTTCTCTTATCAAGTCCTCAGATCAATACATGAAGATTATATGTAGGATTATGGTTCTCATATTCACCATATAAAAAATGATAGTACAGGGAGTAAATGATTCAGGAAAGTAGCAGGATCAAGAGAATATTCACATCTGCATGTATGTTGGTAGCAGTCAGAAGAGTTGTGATTATAACCAGTAGTTTTAGAGAAATATCTTGATGGACAGTATGGTAAATGTTGGCTAAATTGAAATATTCACAGCTTCAGTAGAACCAGAACATAAAATACCCTCTTTCTTCCTCAATGTTGTTTAAAGAAGAAAATCAAGACACATGTAGAATTATAATTTTGATAATTCTGATTATCTTCCCCAGTGCTAGTAGGTATGAAAACCTGTAGCAGCTGGGTGGCAGGGCACAACACTTTTTGTCTGTTTGTTAGGAGAATGTACTTCAGCACAATAATATCTAATATATATTAGTGAGGTATGTGAAAACAGAAATTAAAATAAGATCTGAAACTGATCACAATCTTTGTCAGACAAAACTTAAGGCACAAGGTCCTTCCTGGGAAGAGGTTATCAAACATGTCATCACAGTCTAATGGTTGCATATGCCAGTGTGATTTGTAAAAGGGATATAGAAGAGGAACTAAAGAAATCTCATACGCATATTTTAAGGCCATTTCTGCTAACTGGTAAGAGCAAAATGGAAGAATGGAAGGATAAAGTAATATAGAATACTGTATTCTTAATCCTTGATGAGCCTGTCTTATTGGTGATGCAGGAGTAGATAGTAAAATAAATGGCATTTTAGTGTTCAGATCCTTTCAGCCACTCTTCCTACTCAAGGCATCACACTTTAAAATTATTTTAAAAGGAAATTTTTTCATGGTGGAGCTGAGAACCATAATAAGCTCCCTTTAAGAACCATAATAAGCTCCTTTATATAAAAATGGTGAAATCTAGATATGTACTGAAATATCATAAGGGTGTAATTAAATAAGTGAGGGTGGAATTTTATTGTTACTTTAATAGAAGATAGTTTTGTCTTTTTTTTTAAACTGTTCAACTTGCTAAAGAGGGAAGGCTTTTTTTAGTTATTGTTATAACACAATTATATTTTAATTTAATGCCTGTACAAATAATGTACTTTGTATATTATAGCTGCATTTTAGGTCTAAAATAGTGAGCAGAGCAACATGATAATCTAAACTGAAACTATTTTCATTCTTTTCAGATAATTATTTAGGAATTACTATTAATAGCTCTAACACAATATTTCTACTCAACCAGTGGCAAATTCTGGATGTTTGAAAATCCTTGTTATGAAGTGAGTATGTTCTGTCTGGGAAATGTTTAGTCTTTATGCAGAAGACAGAATTTATATGTTGGAGACACCCAGCACAAAACAGGATTTTAAAGCAGGACTGATTGGTTTGAAACATTGTCTGTGCATTTGTCTGTACACATTCCTTTTTGTTGCACTTTGCTGCTAAACATGCTTCTGGATCTTAACTCCAGGTTACTAGTTAAGAGGCATTCTGGTAGGGCATGCCAACTGCTGTTTGTGTTACTTGGTACAACTACTTCAAATGCTTGTAGCTTTGAGGTAATTGGAATATGAAAACAAAAGTAGCCCCTGAGCTAAAACATTATCTATCAAATGCTGGTGTCTGGAAAAATTTGTTATTTAAATGGAAAAATGTTTGGGTCAGTGCTCTTCATTTTAAAAGTGGTCCAAAAAGGAAGATGGTGTGGTGTTCAAACTTTAAATATACTTCTGCTGAAGAAGCAAGCTTTCAGCTTTTTTCAGTCATTCTCTGGTCAGCTGAAGGGAAATTTTTCCCTATTTAAAAAGCATGTTTGCTCCTAGCTGACAAAGGAGATAGGAAAGCAAAGGAGAAAAAAAAATGCCAGTGTGTATGAGAGAATTGTCAGTCTCTCATCAGTGTGCTTAGAGTATGAGGATAATTCCTGCAGCTTTTCTCTCTCCCTTGTGAGATGCATGTTAGAGAGTCTTTTATTGCCCATAGGAGCCTGCTGCTAATTAGCTTCTCCAGCTGCTCATCTTCTTAGGGACAGATTGAGAGCCGTGCCTGGCTCCTGGGGCCGTGCTGCAGCAGGGGCAGAGCACAGCCCTGCTCTGCTCCTCCAAGGGCATCCAGGAGGGGCACAGCAGAGTGTGAGCATGCAGGGTGCTGCTGCTGGGAGAGAGATGGGGATTTCCCCTTCTGCCTTGGAGCCCAGGAAAGGGAAATGCCTCATATTGGGGAGCATGTGGATTTTTTTTTCTGAAGGGAGAATTTCTAATAGTTGTTTTTCACATTTATTTGGTTATTGCTCAGAAGTTTGAATTAAAATAAAAATAATTTAGGAAGACCATCTTAGCAGATTCCTTTAGCCTTTAACACTGTGAAATGGATTTACTAAAATTAAGTTTTCTCTGTTTGGAGGGTGGAAAATATTTTTAAAAGACCCATGTGGTAGAATATTTTTACTGATAAAGACCATTCAACAGGGCCAAATCCAGACCTCTATATATCAGCTTGTACCTTTAACAGAATCCCTAACCCACATCCTACATACCTTTATTCCATCATAGGTAATTCTTCAATAATCACAACATTGGATACAGTAAAATTTTTGTAACTTCCCTTCTTAAAATAGTGATGTTTTTAGAGTAGTTTTTTACTTTAGAGGGAAAATAAATCAACACATTTCTGCAGTAGGACTGTTGAATAACTCAATATTTTTGATAAGTTGAAGTCATAGAAGTTATTGTATGTGTTTGCACATGCAGTTCATTTCCTTGGGAATGGAGGCAGTAACATCAATCCCTCACTGGCACAAGATGAACTGGAATTATTGATTTCTTTAATTTAAAGTTGTTACCTTACTTTAACTCGGTTCATTGGTTAGTACAGGCTAGGAAGTGGTCAGTCTGTGAGGGGACAGGCCATAATTCTCAACAGCAGCACTTGGGGCATTTCTTCCTCCTTGCAGGATGCACAGACTTCCTTTTGTCCTGCAGCTTTCCACAGCTGTCACATTAGCTGTGCATGGATAATAGTAAGGGACGAGTTTGGGGTTCCACATGATTATTGAGATCTTCAGACCTGTGATTCAGAAGGGATATGGTCCTGTTTAGCACATTTTCTTGGAAAAATAACTATTGTTAGAAAGCACTTATTTATGTAAAACTCTTTTTAGATGTCAGAGGCCATGAAAGATAGATGATTACTTTGACTTCTTCTGAGTTCTTTGACTGTCACATCCCAGACTATTGAATTGCATATAACAATGAATGGTTTTGGTACAAAAAAAATCCATAAATATCATAAACTAGAGACAATGTAACCAATGTAACTAGAGACATGTATCTTATGAAATTTGTTAGATTAGGCATGGGTATTGCACCTGCCTGCACAAATCAAAGCAGAGCAACACTCTATGTTAAATGCTTGCTCTCACAAATCAGGCATGAAATAATTATCTTGTTTTTTAAGTGTTCTTAGAGCCTTAGGGCTCCATTTTCAGTTACAACATTAATGATTTGCAGTGAATTTCAGAGCTGACAGCAGAGGAATCTTCTTTGGAGAGCTCTGTTGAGTGATTTAATTCAGAGCCTCCCTGGTACAGCAGGGATGGATGGGGAAACCTGATTCTGAAACAGGTTTCTCTGAGCTTTTTAGGGCAGAGCTATTGCCACCTACTGGAATCAGGGAAAAGCTGTGTTTAAAAAATACTGTTCCATCATCTGTTTAAAACACCGAATGCAAGATCTCAATTATTGTCTGGTTAGATTTCAGTGGTGATGGCAAACAGTTGTTGGCAATTGGTAAAATGTAATATTTGTCTCTAAACTGCTGTTACAGAAAACTAATGTTACAGTTCAGTACTTAGATGGAAGGTTATGGTGATAAAAATGTTATTGTTAGAACTATTGAAATATAAACTTTTTATGTATGTCAATAACTAGTAATTAAATAGAGCAGGGAAGTGCTAAAAAGGCATGTTAATGCATATAACATTGATCTGTATTTTACACTCCTTGTCCTTATGTGGTTTTTTTGTCTCAGATTCAACAAGAAAAGCAAATTTAGAAAGTTCCCCCCCCGTCCTTTCCTTTTGTTTCCATAAATTTAAAGGATTGATGCTTTATTCTCTCTTCAATTCCCTCTGAAACATGTGGTTAACTGAGGTTTTAAGGTATTAACAGCACTATGGGAAATTGTTCTGCACAGTGCTGGTTTGGCTGGGAGGCACAGGGTCTGCTGCCTGGAATAAGCAAAAAAACTCTCTGTGAAGCCTCAGCAGTGTGCCTGCAGCCATGGAGCAGACCCAGGTTGTGCTGGAAATGTGTCACCACATTTCCCGTCTGTGGTTTGAGTTTGGGGTTTGGATGGGGTTTGCTTTATTTCTCTCAACTGAACTATAAAATCTTGCCATTCCTCACTAACTTCACATACCAGGTTTCAACATGAAAGTACAGTTTTTACGATTCCTCTGTATGGCTAAAACCTTGGGGTAGTTAAAAGCAATACATTTTTTTCTCTTTATTGTTTTCTAAAGTGTTTGGAAGCATTCAGAAAAAAAACCTATTGTAATATAGTACCTATTTCATTTGGAGGGTGAATTTCCAGTGAATATTTGTGCTGAGTTACCTTGATACTTAGTTACAATAACCACTTTGATTTCTTTGGCCTTTAATTACCACAGTCTTGGAAGTGCTTTTGACAATTGTAACTCAAGGGATGCTTTTGACATGATGACATTCCTTTGACACTATCACTGGCACATGGTGGACAGCACAAGCATCAATAAAGGATGATTAAATTTGTAAGTTTAAGTAAGAATAGGAAGTCTGGATGGAATTTGTTGAAATCAACTTCAGATGTCTAAAATGGTGACCTTTGAGCTGTCTTGTAGTTCCTAGACTAATGGAGTAGAAAAGGTTTCTTTTTGTTCCTTTGCAGCTGGTCTTTGCCTGTGTTTCAGAGAATAGACTTTCTTATGCCATGCTAGCAGTTCTTGCATGCTGTTCTGTTAATGTTTCTTCAATTAATATTGATATTATTATTGACCCCTACACTCAGTCCTTCCTACCAGCATTCATTGGAGCAATCTGTCTTTATATAGCATACAAAAGAGGCATCTCCTGGGAGAACTGATATTTCTGCAGTGATTAGGCAGCTGGTTGATATTTCTGTTATAACCAAAAGAACTTTTGAAATAAAATTATTAAGAAAATAAAATGTAAATTCAGGTGAAAAAACAAATGAGATTAAACATCAGGTGGACATTTATTTTATGGTAAATATGCATGAAATTCCAAAGTGCTGCATTTGACATCATAACCTTCAGACCAGTAAATTTTTCAGTAATTGTTTCAGTAATTTTATTATTGAGTGTCAATGCTGCAATCAGAGAGACTAAATGCTTTTAAATCTGGAAAGACAAGCTAGAAGTTCTCCTATCCTATTGCCCCAGTTCTGTCAGTAGTTTGATTACAGTCTGGTGCTCCATCCATAATCTCTCAAACATGTCAGAACAGAGATGACCCTGAACTTCCACCAAAAACACCAGGAGCAGCTGGACAGCCACAGTTCAGGGAAAGACCAGGAGCACTGAGGTACAGTGAGGGGTCTGCACACAAGTGAAATTCGTACTGAGCTAGTCTGTCATGGGTGTTCAATGCCAGTCTGTCTTTAACAAAAAATACTTGAATCTCCTACATTTAGAAGCATTTTTGTCTTGAAAGAGGTCCAACAGAATGAAGCCTGCCTGTAGGCAGGAATACAGAGTGACTAAATCTGTCTGGTTTTTGCTAGAAAGCCTTGGGCAGCACAAGTTAGCTCTGGCAGCCCCCAAGGTGACTGAAGACACTTTCCAGTTAGTGTTCATCTCTGAAAGTTAGTGTTCATCCCTGAAGATTTGTCTTTCAGAAGAAATGGCCAAATCATTAATGAGCACTCCCTCCTTTTAGAGAAGTAGGGGAAGCTGGCTATGACTGGATGAAGCCAGACTGGATGTGTGTGCTCACTGCTGAAACTGATTGTTCCAAAAGTGAACTATTTCTGTATAACCACAGAAAAGCCACTAAACAATCTTTAAAGCACATTCTAGGATCACAGGGAGTCCACAAGCCTTTCTCAACCATGATGGCTGCCAGGAAGGAAATAATAGTTCATTCTGTTTCCAGAATGTCTCTGTGATACCTTTTTGCTGGTTGTCATGCTGAGACAGCTTTGTGCTTTTATTTTAAATTTGTGAAACGGCATCTACTTCACAAGCAGTTAAATATTCCCAAATGTCATTTCTTGCAAGGGTTTGCCATGTGCCTGTGTCCTTACTGTGGCATGGTTTTTTTCAGTTTGTACTTGATTGCAGTGAACACGATTAAATGGAGCTTTTGTGGCAGCCACCAAGGTGGTGGGAGCAGGAATTCTCATGTCCCACTGGTCACATCACTGAGCCATGGCCCCATCACATACATCACATCTCCATCCAGACCTGTACATGAATGCATGAGTATAAAAGTACTGTAGCACCCAAATTGTGAGTGTATCCCTCTACCCTATCATGGAGTTTTTTCCACTCCATCTGGTAGAATGCAGAAGGTTTCTTGTATTTTTTTATATTACTGTCATACTAAAATACCTATTGAGCATGGCAAAGGCTTCAAAATGTTGAGTAGTATCACTTCTATCATATTTCCTCAAATTTCTAAACATTCTTTGCTAATCTGCACTTCCAGGAAGTTCTTCAATAGTTGATAATACCTGAAAGAAAGAAATAGTGAGAACTGCAGTCTTTCAATATGGGAATTAGGACTGAACTAAATTGCTTCTTTTTCTCTTACTGGACCTTTCTTACTTTGAGGATTGGCTGAGACTTTTTAAAAACAGCACTGGAATCTGGGAGGCGTCGTGACTTACTGAAGGCACTCTTCTCTACTGGAGACTACCTTTTATAAAGCATTTGTAAAGTCCTTGGGATTCTCAAATACATTATTAGTTTGGAAGCTACAAGAAATAGTGTAATTGTCTTGAAAGAGAATAGAAGATTTAGGTTTAGTAAAGGTGTTCAAGGACATGAACAAATAAAAGTTTTGTGATGAGAGGTGAAATCTCAGTGGACCAGTGGGCACAATTGCCTGTACAGTCACAAACTTTAGCAACAGGATATGCTGAAGAGACAAACCTAAGATTTATATGCATACTAAGCATATTTCAGTAAGAACTGTTAGACAATTTAGTGGTTGTGAAACACTCTGTGGTTATTTTGAATTTTTTGAATCGGTGTATTCTTTGTATGAAAAAGCAGGGAGAATTACTGAAGGTCTCAATCTTTAAAGTACACAGATGTAAGTTTTCTGTAAACCACTGGAGTGTGTCCTTGACAGTCAAAAAAGGGCAGAAATCTTACATTGCCTGCTGTTGCCTTCTGAGCCTTACCTGAAATGGTTCACTCTTTTATTGTTGCTTTTTCATAGACTTGCTTAGTTTGTAAATACATAGAATTATATTTCAAGTTGCAAAAATACTTTCTTGTGTCTTCTCATGAAAACACTTCACAGCTGTGGGCTTTGCTTCTCCTTTAGCATTACCTTGCTGTAACTTTAACCTTGTATGATGTCAAATTCCAGTGAACCTTTCTCTGATGTTTTTGAGAAATATTTTCTGCCACTAAATATCAGCATATCAAGCTACTGAGTCATACTTCTATTTGAGAAAAAAATCCTCAGAATATATATATTTTAAAAATCACTATATTTACAAAATTTTTAAAAAGATATCTTTAAAGTATTTACTTAGCTTTGTGAAGAATCTCTCCAGAAATAATTACCAGATTGTTCTTTTGTTTATTTGTTGTATACACAATTATTTTATTCTCCATCTTGTAATTATCACTCTGTGCTGTTGGTATCGCTGAATTTTTCAATTTTAAACCTTAAAGTAGTCTTCTGGCTATACATAATAAACCCACTGTTTTCATGCCTTTTTAGCTGGAGAATATCCAATTTTTGCAACAATTTCAACCTGTCAGGCTCTTAGCTGGTGTTAACCATGTTGTTCTGCCAGCTGTTTATTGAGTGTACTCTTAGACTTGTGTATAAATGGATATAGATGGCACCTCTGTGCACTCATTTTGTGCGTTAATATATTTAGATATTTGAGGATTTTATTTGTTTTATTATATGCTAATTTTGTTTACATATATAAAAATATTTTAAAATCCTTTCCCAGAAAAGAGTGCAAAAAGATCTTTCTTGCAAAATCAAGACAAAATATTTATTATCTTACTGTTCCTTTTTTTGTCTTCTGCTTCATGTCTTTGTTGAAAATTGGAGCAGTTTTGAACATTTCACTGAAAAATGAAAGAAAGAAATCACATTCCTGCTTCTGTTTTCTCTCAGCTGAACAGCTGATTTTATACCTGCAAGTGTCCAACATTGAAAAGAAACACAAAATACTGTATTTTGAAACTGTGACCTATTATCTAGTGATTGAAGTAGTTGAAATGAGCATAGGCAGAAGTGCATGAAGGACAGTGACATCCAGCTAAGATGCTTTTGCTCAAAACTAATAAGGTTTTTGCAATTTGATCACCTTTTAATTTGAATTCCTCCCATTAAAATTCTGTACTTATGACTGCTAGGTATTTGTTAAGTGAACAGTTGATTATGTTTCATAGTTGTATGACCTTAAAAGTTCCTGTTCTATTAATATAATATTTGAATTATTTATGATTATAAAATCATACAATAAAATTATTATTAGTTAATTCTAATTTGTACTGGGGTAAACCAAGAATGTCCAGTCAGAATCAGAATTAGGACTAGGATAGGACACTATAGAGCACAGGAACATCAGATGCTTTCTGATGCTTTTTGTGACCATCTGATACTTTGGAAGAGTAGGAGAAAGCTTGGAAAAAAATATTAGTCAATCTCTATGTAGTGTGATCAAGGCAATTGTGTCTCCTGTAACAAAAACCTGGTATATACTTATTTCTACTCCCAGTTTTTGAGTGCACTGTCAGCTACTGTGAGGTCTAAAATGGTTGGGCTTTAACACTGGGTAAACATTATTCTGCATTTTCTTGGTTTGAGTCCATTTCTGAAGATAAGGAGTGCACAAAAGGTGATGGAGAAGCCTGTTGGACAGAGTTCTGGCAGTAGCAAATTTGTCTCTCTCCCCTCCTGGTAGATAGAATGAAGCTTAAACCCTTGGGGTGTGGCGGCAGAGTGGGGAACTGTAGATGGCAGCTTGGAGGTAGCCACGGGGACTTGCAAGATGCCTGTGTAGGATAAAAGAAGTCTGAGGCAAATCCCAAACTGAACATCTTTCACTGGGAGATTGGAGTTACCAAATCCCACCAGAGGTGCTTGCTCAGCCCCACAGCTCAGGAGTGTCCAACTGGCGCTGTCAGACAATTGAGTTCCTTCCTTTGGCAACAGACACAACAACTGTGTTATCCACACTTCAGAATCCACTAATAGGTGGTTACAGAAGTACTGAAATGTCCAGATGAGCAAAAGAATGCCTTTGACATGATTAATTTTGGGTGACTGTTTGTCATGGGGAAAAACTGCTCCTGTTTCCTGGCTGTTGCTGTGTGTTCAGTCTGAATAATAGCTCCAGCAATCGGAGTGGATTCAGATGCAGTTGCAAAGCTGAAATTTCTCAGCTTGTGAAAGTGTTTGAATTCAAACCTAAAGATTCTTAGGTAAATAAATAAGTAATAATATTAAAATATTATGTTCATCTGTGATCAGGTAGCCAGGACAGAGATAAATCAGAACAGTGTGCTCAGTCTCTTGCAGGTGTGTGTTCTGACATGACTGAGAATCATAAAATCATTTAGATAGGAAAAAGCTCTTAAGATCATCAAGTCTGTAGTTATAATGGATAGACCCTGTAGTGAGCGTGGTCAATGTGATAAAGACTTTTTTCATCACATGCAGATGCACCAGTCATCTGCTGAGGTGCAGTTTGCTTTCTTTGCTGTGAACAAAACTATTTTTCCAGGTGTTTGAAACACATGCTAATATTTTTAAAACTCTTTGCCAGTTATAGCAAAAGGCTTCAATAAATGTCCCAAAACTCTGTTTGTATTTTATGCAGTGAAGGTTAAGTAATGTGTAACTGAATCCCATGAAATTTTATGGCAGCAGTTTTTCAGTGCTGTATCTGTTTGTTCTTTTCTGGTTGTCTGGAGATTTGGAGGGCTTGTTTGTTTGTTTTGGTTTGGGGTTATTTTGGGGTTTTTTTGGTTTTGCAGTTGCTGTCATCTGGTGAAAGAAACTTCATCTGCATGTTTTTAGGCAACATCTAGTTTAATGATGAATTATTTCTCTGTGTAAACTATAAAGTCAAAATTATAAATACAAACTTCTCCAGAGAGGTGTGGAGTTTCTGAGGCGTGATCGACAGTGGCTAGGGAACTGTGAGAAAGCTTAGAAATTATTAGTTCAGACATTAGTCAGATTTAAAGTAATCTGTTTGCCTTCAGGCAGGTTGCAGTTCACTTGATGCTTTAGACACCGTCTTGCCTCATGTATAAAAAAGGAGCAAGGATTTTTCTTTAAAACAGAATATGCTGATTTATAGTGAAACTATCCCGTATGGTTTAGCCGGTTCCTACGGGTTGTGCTAATTTTGGATGTACATGGGTGGATTTGAGAGGCCACTTGATGGACAGGGTAGAGGCGGTTTCCAAAGTTCTCCACAGTTACATGTCTGACTGCCACTAAGTTATTGTACCGTTCATCTGGGACCTTGCTAAATTCTGTCCTCTAAGGTAGTTGGGGGTTTGTTCAGACAATATCTTTAGCAGAAGAAGAGGGGCTTGAACTTATGAGAACTAATCCAAATGTTGAGATTCAGATTGTTCTTCAGGATGAGTAATTGCTTGTGGATAAATAATCTTAGTTGTTCCCGAGCACCATCCACAAAAGCTTTCCTCCATCCAAACAGCAGCTACTCTAAATTATATCTCTTTTGTCCTCTGTCATTTCCATTATAGACTTCAGATGAAAACATGAATCAATAAACTTGGCATGAATTTATATTGCTCAGTGCATTTCCATGATATAAAAGTCAGCACTCTACACAGGAGACTTTAAAAATCTCCTTGAAGGAGATTTTTAGTAAATCAAATATATTTGTGTTATACTCAAGATTTAAATTGGCAAATTGTAGATTATCATTATCCAGATAACCCAGGCACAAATGACTGACATAAGGGCCATCCTTAAGTAGTTTTACTTGTGTTAGAACAAAGAAATGGTGGATTAGTGGAACTGTGAATGAACTATAAAATCTTTCTGTGCAATCAGCACCTGATGTCAAAGTTTATCTCAGAGTAGAATGTGTAATTTTGAAATATGCTTGTTCTTATAAGCATTTTAAAGAGATGGACGATGACATTAGTGTTTTTCTTCAGAAGTAATTTCCTTTGCTTGACTGGATTTGAATTTTGACCTTTTAAGATTTTTGATACAAATCCATTAAGATGCTTCTGAAGGGCTTAAAAGACAATGAGACATCAGCAGCTTTCATATTAACAATATATGAAGTGTTCACAATGATACAATTCATGCAAAAGCTATATCTTTAGGGCTAGACATTCCTCACAGTACAGCAAAGCAAAAATTAATGGGTATTTGAGAAGAAAATCAAATTGGTCTCTGTCTTGTGCCTGTGCTATCTTGCCCAGCAATTTCTCACACCGAGGTTTTCAGTGTTGTGCTTCAGAATTATTGTACAGCCAAAATGGCTAGAGTATTAGGAAAATTTACATTGATTATCAAGGAAATGGTTTTATCCTGTTTCATCCCTCTATTATTCACAATAACATTTTAGACTCCCCACACTGGCTCTTTTCTTACTTTCTTTTATGTGCCGTATGAAGGTAATTTAGGGAGATGGGGAGAAAAGCTTTAGTTCTTTTGAGCTTCATATCTGATAGAGGATGGATTCTGTCATTCTGAAACTGACCATATAATGCTTGTTATTTGAAAAACTACCAATTTTCTCATTTCTTTCCAGTCAGTTGAATTTTTTGCATCAATTGTTGGTAGGTGAGGCTTTCACTAATTAGAACTGATGTATGTCTTAAGCAGTCTGTAGAAAACTCATAGCCAAAGAAATTCACAGTAAAGGTTTTCAGTGTATCATTTTCATGTTTTTGGTTTGGCAGTAATTTCAGAGGCTATGATGTGGAGTGTCTTCACTGGTTGTACCAACGTGACTATTACCCAGCATATTGGTGCACACCAATATTTGCACCGGTACCTACCTGCATGATTTCACTTGTACCATTTACAGGAATTGCCTGGATGGCCACTCAAAGTGTTCCAGTCAACAGCTTAATGACCAAGTGAGCACCAGTGAGCAGTGGCACTCCTCAGGGGTCAGTACTGGAACTGGTGCTGTTTAAGATCTCTGTTGACCACATGGACAGTGGGATCGAGTGCACCCTCAGCAAGTTTGCAGATAACACCAAGCTCTGTGGTGCTGTTAACACGCTGGAGGGAAGGGAGGCCATCCACAGGAGCCTGGATAGGCTTGAGATCTGGGCTCATAAAACTGTAGAATCATCAAGGTTGGAAGAGCCCTTTAAGATCAAGCCTGACATCAGTCCAGCACTACCAGTGTAACCACTAAAGCACATCACCAGCACCAACCTCTTAAACACATCCAGGGGTGGTGACTCCAACACTTTCTGGGTAACCTATTCCAATGCCTGACCACCCTAACAGGGAAAAAAACCTTCTAATACCTAACCTGAATCTTCCCTGTGTCAGCTTAAGACCATTTCCTCTGGTCCTTACCTCAGTCACTTCAGCCCTCATGTAAATACAATCTTTTTTTGGGTAGTGGCAGACAGCAATGAGATGCCCCCTGACTCTCCTTGAGACTAAACAAACCCAGCTGCCTCAGCCATTACTTATAAGATCTATTTCCTAAACCATTCAGGGGTCTTGTTGCTGGTCATGCTCCAGCACTGTCCTTTTTATAGTGATGGTCCCAGAACTGAAGACAGGGTTTGAAGCACAGTACAATGCTGAGTGCAGTGCCCTGCTCCTGCTGGTCACAATATTCTTGATACAGGCCAAGATGCCATTGGCCTTCTTGGCCACCTGGGCACACACGGGCTTATATTGAGCCCATTGTCAACCAGCACACCCAAGTCCCTCTCTGACAAACAGCTCCTGAGCTGCTCCTGCCCCAGACTGTAGCACTGCATGGGGTTGCTGGGACACAAGTGCAGGACCCAGCATTTGGTATTATTGAACCTCCTGCAGTTTTCTCCTCAGCCCATAGATCAAGTCTGTCCAGGTCTCTCTGAAGGGCTTTCCTACACTCAAGCAGATCAACACTTCCACCCAACTTGGTGTTGTCTGCAAATTTACTGAGGGTGCACACTCAATTCCCACATCCAGGTCATCAACAGGGATGTTAACAGGCTGTGGAACAAGCTGCCCAGAGAAACTGTGGATGCCTCATCCCTGGAAGTGTTCAGGGAGAGTTTAGGTAGGGCTCCGAGTAACCTGATCTACTGAAAGGTGTCCCAGCCCATGGGAGGCAGAGGTTGAAACTTGTTTATCTTTAAGGTTCATTTCAGATCACCCCATTCTATGATTCTTTGATTTTCTTCTGTGTTTTAGCTTATGAAGCAATAGGTAGCTGTTCCTCTACTTCCATTGTATATGCTCCCTTTATGCCAGACAAAATTCAGAATTTTGTCTGGTAATAAACTGTTTGCTAATTATAAATATGTTCTTCAGCAAAATAATACAGTGGTACAGTAGTAGAATTAGCACAAATCTCCAGCCTTGAAAGAATTATTTTTTTAACATTCCCAGCACTGCAAAATGCCAGCCTTGAAAGAATTATTTTTTTAACATTCCCAGCACTGCAAAATGCCAGCAAATGCAGATGTCTTTGCTTTTGCTATGTGTACCATGCTGGTTCACAACTGAAGGATAAGCAAAGCACAGTATATTACTGCCAGGTTTCTATTTAATCTAGTCTCAAGTGCTTTTTTTCTCATTTCATTGCACTGAATCTGCTTTTTTGCATGCGCTGTCTGCCCTCTCTGTTAGGGGCAGACAGCGGAGAATAGATGGGTGGCCTCAGTCACAGGAGGATTTGGAGACATCTGGTTTTTCCCTTGTATCATTTGTGTTCCACTCTGTCAAAAGTAGGATACAACAGGGGAAAGATGGCAGGAGAAGGAAACATGCTGACCTGCCTGCAATTGTGTCTGCATGAATCAGCATGTTGTTTTGTGTTCATGGAGATGGATGCATGATAATAAACCAAGTATGTCTTTGTTTACAGTTTTGTTTGAGAGAAAGCGTGGGGCCTCTATGCAGAGCTGCCAGTCTGGCTGGGCAGAATGGAGAAATTAATCTCAGCATCAAGATGCTTAAAAGTGCTCATCAGCTTGTATTCATTACAAACACCTGCAAATGAAATTTGCATAACAGCAAAAGAAGCAAAAGTGATGATGTGAAAACAGTGTGAAACCGAGCACTCCTGTGTTCTTGCAGTGGGCCAGTCTGTATCCAGGCACAAAGGACGTGTCTTTGAGAGGGATGTTCAGCTGATCTGTTTCCTATCTGTTTTCCTCTTCAAGAGTGAAAACTGATCAATGCCCTGGATGAGATGGCCTTTCCAGGGGAATTCAGCAAGGCAGAGCTGTGGAAGTGTGGAAAGGTGCACACTGGCACTGGCTGTATTGCTGACCACAGATTAAGGGCTCAGTGCACTGAATCAAGTGCTGCTCAAGTGCAAAGTGGAACAGCAAATCTCACAGGTTACTGCCATTAAGGAAATATTAGGGTTTTACCAAGGTTCAGATGTGCATTTTTCCAGTACTTGTAGGGTTAACCTCTCCCTTTTAAATATTTTGGAGCTTTGGATTTCCAGCTATCTTGAAATTGGGTCTGGGATTCATCATGCTATCCTAATTAGGATGTTGTCCTTTCATCAAAGATGTGACAGGGAAGATTCCTGCCCCAGGAGCACTGGGGTTGGTTATCAGTGCCTAGCACAGTGCATTGCAAGGTGGCTGTTACTCCACCATCCACAACTTGTTGCCCTCCTATTGCCCACTGCAGGCATCATTGTTCTGGTTTCCCTACTGTCAAGAGGGCCATATCCTTCATATAATTGCTCAACTGATCTCATAACCTCAATTGGGAAATCATAACCCAAGCAAATGTTCAGCTCTCTGTGATTTCTTCTTTGCAAGTAGATAACATTATTTGATTAACATACTAAAGAATAGTGTCTGCTTAAGTCTTCTCTCCAGAAAGCATAGGGTTTTTCAACTCTAGCAATTGATGTGGTGGCAGCTGAAGAGTTTCACTAGTTACATTTACGACTTGTTCCTTTAAAAAAATGTTAATTTAAAAAAACTATTACAAAAAATAAAATTGCCAGTATGCCTTTAAAAATGTTATATTGTTGGCAGTCAGAGGGAAATACCTGATCATATACCTATTCCTTTAAATGCAGAATTCCCACTTGGTCCTTGGAATAGAGAAGTATTTTCTTTCAGTAGCTAACTACAAGCACTACCTTCTCTTAAACTATTTCACTGTGTAGGAAGGAGAAGACACACCTCTTCTTTATAACTTGACCTTGGCACACTCCATAGACGCTGCTGATTACACCTGCAGTGTGCCTCGTGTAGTTGGTTCAGGAGGGACATAATGACTAACTTCCATCTGACCTTAAATCCTTGTGTGCAGCATCTTTAGCTCAACCTGCTGCTGCAGCTGGTTTTGCACTGTGTGATAGTCCTGTGAATTGGTCTTGATGGCTTTGGTATCTCCATTTTGTAGAAACAACTGGGTGTTTGAAGGAGATCTGTAAATACAAGGCAGGTGTTTAAATTCAGGAATGTTCTGCTGATTGCTCTTCCTAAAACCAGTCTTGAGAAAAAACTGCATTTTTGAGTGCAGAACTTTGCTCAAAGATCTTGATAAATTTACAGGGATTAGGTTTTTTTTCATTTTACATGTACATTAGCCAGCGTTTATTAAGACATTACTTGCCATGTTTATATTGCAATGTCAATTATTGCCTTGAGAATTCTTTAATAAAAAGGAGTTTTGTTGATTTTCAGGTGTTCAAACGAAACTGTATTCAAAAAGGAAGATTTATTTTGGGCATACAATTTCTGCCCCACTCCGTACTCTTGGACAGCACTTCTGGGCCTTATTTTGTATTTGGTTTTCTTTGCACCTGGTAAGAAAACACTTGTTTTCCTCTATAAGTTTAAAATGTCAAATAGTGAAGCTACATGTTAAATTTATTTTTGAATCCAACCATTAAAGTCAGATTGATCATTTTATTCCTTATTCTTAGGGATGGGCCCTATGCCCTGGACTGTCAATTCTGAAATTTATCCACTTTGGGCTAGAAGTACGGGAAATGCATGCTCTTCTGGAGTCAACTGGGTTTTCAATGTGCTCGTGTCACTGACATTTCTGCATGCAGCTGAATATCTGACATACTATGGTAAGTAAAGTACGTGTCCATATGTGCAGTACTGCCATTGGCATCGAGATTTTCTCTGGGTTCTGGGTCCCTCCACTGGTTTTGCTATGACGTATCAAAGCAGTGTTCTCAACCCACTGTGGTTTTGTAAGACTGGAGATCTGATACAACCTGCTTGGATTATAGAGTTTGGTCTGGATTTCATAAGAAACATTTATTTCTGGCCTTAACTGAGAACTTAGACAGTTGATGAAAACAGAGAAGCTGGAAGAAAACCACTTTTGATTCCGTGAAATAATGCTGACTCCCACTTAAGGTGACAGCGTCTGCAGTTTCCTAGTTTATGGTGCCATCCAAGGCCAGTATCAGATGGTACTTGCAGAAATACAGCTATTGATTAAGTGCTTTCTGTGGTAGCCTATGGAGTGTTTGTCAGATTACTGCTCACCCACTCCAGTCCAAGTCATGTAAATCATATTAATCTGCCAGGGAGTTGATGTGACCTTCACATCCTTACTTGTACAGAGCCTTTCAGCTCTACTTGTTATTCCTTTGAGCCATCAGTGTAGCAAACCTAGGTAAATGTTTGTTGGTCCTTTGGCACCTGCTCTGCCCCTCTAGGTATGGTGGACTGTGGGCAGAAAGAAGCTCTTTCTCAGTACTTTCACCACAAGGCAATTTTAAATAATAATTAGATGTAAAAGTCACAAACATTATTTTAATCCTGACTCATTTCTTTTGCTAAAGCTTTTCATTGTGAGGACTTGTCTTAATGTGTCCTTCATGGTCAAGACAAACCAAGAAAGCTCTTTCCTTTCACATCTGCCTTTTATATTTGGGCATGTGATTGTCTAATTGCTGTTTATTTTAAGAGCAGAGACTCTCCCAGAAAGGATGTGTTTTATCTTTCATGTGAATTGGAATTGCCTTTGTCAATTTACTTTGCTGAGGAATGGGGCAATAAAGAGTCCTTCTCCCACACCCACTGCCTCACAGCTCATTGTTGTAACCCTGCCACTCCAGCCTTTGCTTTTACACTCTCTTTTGAAGCCACAGCCTGCTGCTTCTCTCACTGCCTCTGCTCTGGCACAGAGGAGGGATAGGAACCTGTGTAACTGACTCTGACAATGGTTTTACATTGCAGGAGCCTTCTTCCTCTACGCAGGGTTTGCTGCCTTGGGACTGGTTTTCATCTACGGCTGCCTTCCTGAGACTAAAGGGAAAAAACTGGAGGAAATTGAATCTTTGTTTGAAAACAGGCTATGTACATGTGGTATGTCGGATTCTGATGAAGGGAGGTATATTGAGTATATTCGGGTGAAGGGAAGTAATTACCATCTTTCTGACAATGATGCTTCTGATGTGGAATAATTTTCAGCTGCTGATGTATTTAATCATTTAAAAGCCTTCTGGGGGAAAAGCAGCTCTCTGATGACCTCACTGCCCTGCTTCTGGTCTGGTTCTCCTTTCTACCGTATTTAAAAATGCCTTCATGTTCAAAAATCCTCCATTTGTGAGGAAATTCAATATGCTAGCATTTTCTTGATAACTAAAAGCAATGGCTTCCAAAAGAGATTGAATTCCACAGTTATGTGACTTTACCAAGTGTGTGTGACACTGCTCCATCCCCAGATGTTTAGTAGGTGCACTGTACCAGACGAATACAGAAGGCTATCCTGGATGGTCAGGGGCTGTCCTTATCTCCAATACTGACAAAACCTAAAACACTCGAGTGGCTGATGAGAAAGCAGCTGGCAGGTGTCGGATCCCCATCCCACAGGAGCCAAGGAAGAAGCTCTGCTGTGCAGTGTAACAAAGGATGAATGTGTAAGCTGCTGTAACAGTAACCATTTAAAAGGTTTAACTAATCAGGAAAATACAAATACCTGCTGTAACCATCAGTGGGACATTTCCCAAATTGACCTGAAGAGAATTTACATTATTTATTTGAGACAGCAAGTAGAGAGCCATACTCACCTCAGTGGGGGTTCACTAGGGAGGTGTGTGTCTGTGCTACACCAGGTTATCCACCCACTACTGCTTATGAGTACATGATGCAGCTGGGAGTTTTTTTGTGAGAAAAACTGGCAAAATGAGTTACTAACAGCAGGAAAACAGAGCTCAGTACGTGGCCACACTTACAAATGTACTGGTATATATTGCTAGGTACAACACAGAGGTTTCGGTTTTAAAAAATTTTATTTGTTTTCCTTTTTAGCATTTGAACATACTCATTTGTGCCTAGTTTTGAACACAAGAATACCATTAGCTAAAAGAAGGAGAGGGAGAGGAGAGGGCTGGTGCTGCTAAATGCGCAGTGGTCATCCCTCCTGCCTTTTGCTTGTGAATAATTATTGCCTTCAGTTTATCTCCATATGTGCAGAGTAAATGACTCCAAGCACATTCTTCTTCAAGTTTCCTTAGTCAATTGGTGTCTTGCTGGATCTAAAGAAAAATATTAGCCATGGGCAGAAGCCTGCATCTCATATTAATTGCCTTACCGAAGCATTGCAAACTTGTCAAGAAAATGTCAGGCACAAAACGAACTTGGCTGCCTTTAGCATGGTAATGAAAATATGAATGGTATTTTATTCACCTGCCATGACTGCTTGCCTTGGCAAATTGAATTTTATGCAGCTACATAAAAATGTTATGTTTTTTTATTCTTTGTCCTGTCCTCGCTGCTTTAAGTCTTCAAAGATATGAGTTTGAAAGCATCAACAATTCAAATTCTTATCTTTGAAACATTTGCTTCATGAAAGAATGTGAAAAACTTCCTCTGCCTGTGGGCTGATGCCCATTTATTTAGTAAAAATACATTTATTTTTCATTGTGTAAAGATTAAAGAAGTCATTAGTTTAATTAGCTTTTTTACATTTGGTTTGTGGGTTTTTCTAAAGTTAAAAGTTTTTTTCATGTTGGATTGCTATCAAAACCAAGCCTGGAAATTTGTTACTAAATTATTTTTATTGGATAACGTAGGATTTTGTTGTTGTAAAGAAGTCTGACATTATGTTATCTAATCTGCTATGGAGGGAGTTCTTGTGCTCCAACTATTGACCTTCAGGGATTGGGTGCATTCTGGTTTCTTTTCTTTTTTTGTTAATCAGAGAAATATTTTTGGAAAGAAAACATTTTAAGGAATCCTTCTGTGACCTGACTGGGGCTAAAAGGGAAAAAAACATAATAGACAGAGGGAATTTTAAATGAATTTTTGCCAAGAGCAGCTTGACCTTGAACGTTTCCTGTGCAGTGTGAGGGCTGGATTCTCATGCCTTCCATCTCGCCTCCCTTTTAAGCGCACAATATTTTTATGCTTGAAAGCACCAGTGGTAGGAAATGCTGAGGTCTCCAGATCTATCTATTGAAAATACTGAGATCCTCAGACCTCTCTGCAAATGCCCTCGCTGCAGGATGTCTCAATCTGGCTGTCACCTCTTTAAAGCCTTCACTGAAGGTGCAGTACCTGAAATGAGAAAAAGAGATACTTGACACAGAGAAGAACAAAATATTTTCAAGGAGAAATTAACCTTTTTCTGAAACCAAAAAATTGTGTTTGAAGACCCATATTGGAAGCAATTTTGTTACCTAGAGCAGTGTGTGAATAGGTGTTTAACAGCCAACCTATGCTTACGCACTTGATAGGTTCAAGTGGGTATTTTCTCGCTTCTGGGGATGAAGACTTAGGATTCTGATGGCCCCAAAAGCACAAGCCCACACTCACCTTCTCACCTGTGAGCATTCCCCTGCTTGGTGTGTTCTGCGGGAGCGAGGCGGGACCCGGCGTCCCAGTGCTGGCCCCGTGTCAGTGCTGACCTCGTGTCCACAGGGAGAGAGAATGCTGCAGGTATTGGCCATAACTGAAGCAAAGTCACTGGAAAGGTCACTTTCATGGGATCAGCAGCCTCTTCTGTTTTTCAGGCAGTGCTGGGGCTTTTTAGCAGCAGAAGATCTCTCTCTGCCAGCCTTGTTTCATGGACCTTCCCAAATGGGTACTCAGTCGCGCGCAGCGCTGGGCTCATTTTCTCACACAGGTTCCGTCTTACTGAAAACAGTTTTCTGAAGGTTTGTATCCCATGTCCTTTCTCACAAGACACAGAGACTGAAACATGCATTTTATTCCTCACTGCTACTGGCCATGAGGATGCAAAATTGGCTTCTTTATTGTCCCTCCCTGTTCTGTGCCCACGGAGAGCAGGGTTTAAGTCTTCCTTTTAGGGTTTCTTAACACCAAATCAGCATTCCATACCTTACAAACACTGAGCGTAGTACCAAGAATCATGTGTATTAAAAATTATATCAGATACTTCAAATTAATCTTATGCTGTTAGGGTTTTATTTTTAGAATCCGTGAACATTTAGAGTTTATTAAGAAAATTAGAAATATGTTTCTATTTTGCAAATATTTTTTTATATTTATGGGTATTTTAAATTTTAAGAGATTTCTGCTAAAACTAGACATTGTAACATTCCAGATAAAAGATTAAAAATACAGTGTAACTGATAAAATTCCTTATTACAAGATTTTAATTTATGAAGTAGCATAAATAATATAGCTAAGCACAATATTCTTTTATTGAAAGCTTTTTGCAGAAGATGTGAAATTGTTTCTTCACCAGGACTGCACACTTAATTCAGATATTCTATGCATCAGGGGTACTAGAGTAATACTTCTGGTAGAGTTGGGCATATTGATTATAAACAATTTGAGATATTTTAATTCTGAATTATCTACCAATTCTACATGTTGTGAGCTAACACCAGCTATAAAAGAAACAAGTCCTGATGCATCTTTAATATTTTAAAATTCAATTAATGTTAATTTGCATATAGTGGTTTGTTCACCATGCTGAATAATTTGAGATAATTTGTCACTCTTTTCTTCCCCTCATCACTTTGTTGATCAAAATAACCTTTTTACAAGAGAACCAAACCTGTTTTGAAAATAGAGTCAAAGCAAGGCCCAGGAGTTATTTTGAGTTGCATTGCTGCGTGGGCACCTTGGATCAGTCACTCCTGTAGACATTTCCTTGGGAGATGCAGTGACAACGCTGGCAGAAATGGTGGGGCAAGAAAGGATAAAGATCGCCAAAGGACCATTGTTCCAACACTGACTTATTTTTGATATGATGATGAGTTGATAATGCTGCATTTCACTCATGTAGTAGTTAGGATTGGTAGGGTTGAAGAAGGAAATGATGCATCAAAAGCACCACAAAGTCAAGTTTCAGTAGGGATGGGTGTTGTAGCCAGCAGGAGCAGTCTCTGACTTGTCTCCCTTGTGGGGTGTGGATGATGGGGTGAGGGACTGTGGTTGGGAATGGAGGGGCTGTCAGGGGAAAGAAGCATTCTAGTGTTGCTCTCCCATGCCTGTGTGGAGGTGAGGACGTGGCAGTGGAGTTGGCAAACTCCAGTTGTTGTACATTTTTCCTCAGTGAAATCTCTTTTGCCATTCGTAGTCACTTGGGCTGAGCACTGAGGAGAAGTTCTGACCTTCAGGGGCTGCTACAGGCTCTGAGCAAGGGTCTTGCCTTAGGCCATGGGAGTACAGGGTGCAGTTCCACAGGCTTTCAGTGGGCAAAGAAAAGACAGGCCCGGTCTTCTCCGCTTTTTGCCCAGCTTTCTACTTCTCACCGATGCTCTTCTAACATGGTTGTCTTGAAATTTTACTTGTGTAAGGGGCTTTGTTGGCTGAACATCACCACTGCAGAAGAGGCAGAATCTTCACAGCAGAGAATGATCTTGGGGTAGAAATCAAGGCAGAAGAGACAGTTCTACAAAGCACTTTAAAGAGTAAGATACGCGTGCACTTTTTTTCCGAGAGAATCAAGCTAACCAAACCCCTTCCTCTGCATTGGGAAGAAAATCAATATTTGTGTACCAGGCCAGAAGCAGATAATGCCACAATATGTGCTTTATGGCAAAATGTGTTTTTATTGCGGGTAACATTTACAGCTTACATGTAGCTGCTGCCTATAAAGTGACTCAATTGTTCTCTGGATTTTAACAAGTCATACTTTTGTGCAAAAATCTTAGTGGTTTTATATCAATCTTCATCTCCTTGTGTACAGTACAGTTAAGCATAATCCACAAGTGGTCTAGATTGTGGCAGTGTTACAAATGTCAGCACAGTAAAATTCTAGGTGAACATTGTTAAAGAAATATTGTTATTTGTGATACTGGGGGTTAAAATTCCTCAAAGGCAACTATATATAGATTTTAAAAGTCTGAAAAAAACCAGGCAGTTCTTATCTATTTTGTGTATGTTTTCATATAGAGAAGGAGTTTTTTATGTGCCAATAACCATCACTGTAGTGTTTTGTAAATGGGTGTTAATAGTGTTGCAGAGTTCTGTATATGAGAATATACTTTAGCCACAGTGACCTGTTAGTGTGAACCAGCGGCATGTTTTTAATCTTACTCACACCTCTCATCAGAGGTGCTCACTTGTTGGCTTCAGTAGAGCTCACTCATGCCAGGGGGAGTTTGACAAGTCAGGCCTCAAGAATACAGACTTCATCTAAATCCCTGCTTTTTCACATTGTCTCTAGACAGGATGTTACATGTAACATTACATGGCACATGTAATTTTAAAGCTTCAACTCCAGTTCAGTTACACTCCTTGATTTTGTTGAGAAAAATTTTGTTAGAATTTGCTTTGGTCTTTCATGACATTTATATAAATAAGGAGCATACTGATGAATTATGAATATTGTCAACCTATTTCTAAAGGAACCATCTGTTTCTGAAGTGTTAAAATAAAGGCAAATTTCTCTTGCTGCCTTAAACATTACACAAACTTCAGAGAGGACTGAATGTATGACCATCACCGTGACTTCTGCAGGAGAAACTTCATGGATGCTCAGCAGGTGTGAAACGAGATGGTTTCATGGTGCTGGGATGCTGCGTTGCCCTGCGGGCCCTGCCTACTGCACGCCTGCCATCTGTTTGATTTCAAATGTTGCAACAGCCCCTGTGAAACTGATAGGATTATTCATGTGCTTGATATTCACCATGTGCTCAGTGTCCTGCTGGTCCGGGACCTTGCTGGGAAGTGGCACGAGTCATGTCTCTGCTTTGCATTGTGAATCTCACTCCTCTACAAAATGGTTAACCAGATTTTTGTGTGACAAATACCATGCAGAATATTTGAGACATTACTGGGGACCACGTTGATAGTAATAATTCCATGCTGAATAATGTGCACATGGTACCATCAGGCACACTGTAATCCCTGGGCATGGGTTATGGTATTCAGTACAAAATAGGTTTTGGAAAAACAATTTGCTGGGTTGTCCAAGTAATTTCTTAACCATGTCAAACATGTGCCATTTCCATTTCCAACCAGTCAAGCCTATAATGTATGAAAGTGTTGTACATTTTCTGAAACGTAAGTGATGTAAAATTATTTAATTGACTTATGATTGCTTTAATGAAGTTTGGTCTTTACATAAAAATAAATATCTTCAAAGAATTGTCAGTGCCAGAAGTGTAAATGAACAAAATAAAAGGTGAGATACTTAATTACAGAATTTTTCTCAAGGTTTCATTTTTTTGAGTATTCAGGTCACCTTTTTGTGTGGCAGTTTCACATTGCTCAGCTAAATGAGCTCAAATATGCCATGGGCTTGCCTGAAATAAGGGAAGGGTAAGAATAGCTTTGAATACAATCTTAATAAAATATTTTTCAAATCAGAGAATGGTTCTGTGACACCAGGTAAGTGTCCCTTCCATTCTAGAGGATTTGCTTGAAGACCTGAATGCAGCTGTGCAGAGCTGCTAGTTGTCCCAGTGTCCCACCATGGGTTTGTAATGTCCTCTGCCCAAACAGACTGGTTTCCTTACAGCAATTTACACTGTCAGACTTGATTATGGACTGGGAAAAGAGCAGGAGTTTCTGTTTTCTAATGCGGAACTGTCCTAATTCTGTGTGTTTTATTAAGAGAATTGCTGGAAACAGTTTGATGGCTAAAAAAAATCAGTATGACTGTGACTGTGCTGTGGTGGGGCTGCCCTGGATGTGCTCCCCATTGCTACAGAGGAATCACACCCATGAGAACAAATGGAAAATGGTTCTGTTACATCCACCCACCACAGGTACCACAACTGAATCCAGTGAGATCCAGAGCTGTCTCTGACAGAGCTGTAGCATTTTAGTTCAGGATGCAGAGAGATCACAGCCAATGGGGAGGAGCTGGCAGTGGAAGACTGCTTGGCAATCCTGTATCTATGGCAGTGCATATCTCCAAGAAGGGAGCAAGGCAGCTCATCATTGTGCACTGACAGCTTCTGTTTCTAGGTTTTTGGCTGATAGTGCTTATAAAGGTGATGAGTGGCTGCCATTCATATTACTTGTCGCCAAAACTACATTGCAGCTTTGTGGGATAATGAAAAATCTGGTGGCTCTACTGTTAAACACTCCATTTTTATGCCTTCTGCCATTTCTCTGCTCCAGCTACTTTTACAAAGCAACTGCTGATGGATTGATTTTTGCCAAATGCATTCTCCCTTCTGTAGAATTGAACTGCAGGCAGTTACAGTAGTTGTTCCAAGTCTTTGTGAGCATTTTCAGGATCAGGCCTGGGTGATGCTCCATCTGAACTCAAGCCACCCATACAGTGCTGGGTGTTTTTGTTTTGTGCAAGGCACAATGTGTTTATTTCTAGGCTCCTATAGTTTGTGGGAAGTAAGTGTGGAACTTAAAGGTAAGCTTAAAAAAAGCCCCTTTTCTCTAATCTCAATGGCCACCTGCTGAGTTGCTCTGGGCAGGTTGAAGAGAACTGCTGCAGATTGTCCCCTGAGCTGGTGTCCCTCCAGTCACCACTCACTCACACAGAGCTCCCTGCACAAACACTCAGGCGCTTCAGCTGCTGCAGTTTCACTTCCACTTGATCCAAAATGAATAGCATCTCAGCTCTTCTCCTGATGGACAGCCTAACACATTCAGCCCATCAGGCAACCAGCTGAACTCTGTGGGAACCAGTCACACCCACTTGCCATCAGTTCCAGTCTCACCCTGGGGCTATTTGCTAGCTGGTCTCCAGGGCAGGTTTTCACTAGCCTGTTGAACATGTGTTGCCTACCCCAGTACCTGCATGTGTGTGTGTGATTGAGAAGCTCTGCATAGACCTGAAGTTTGGACAGCTTTTGCCTTTTGAGAGTTAACTGCAGAACTGCTAGGACTATTTTCTGCATCTTGATTGATTTTGACAGAAAAATCTGGAGGGCTGTGTGAGTTTAATTTGGTTGCATACTTTTAGAGATGTTGGGATCTGAGTTTCAGGCGGTTAAAAGGATGCATCTGTTTTTCTGATGTGTGAAACCTTTGCCTTGGCTGGCACGCTGATTTTGGGTGCTGTGATGTCCCATGAAAGCTCAGATAGAATCCTTAATGCCAAACAGAGAAGCAGGAGGTCATTAATGGAGCAGTGAGATATATTGTATGGAGGAAGAAAGAGGAGCACACATCCAAAATGACCTGCCCACAGTCTTGTAACACATTAACCCCGGCACTGCACAGTAGGGACTTAGGTGTCTTTTATTGCAGGTAGAAAGGGGCAGGGAAATGAAAGGCTTCCAAACCAGCCCTGTTCTGTGGATCATTCTTCAGAAGATCAGAATGCACAGATCCTTAGAAAGATGCAGGAGTTACACACAGTGTAAGAAGCATAGAAGCTGCAGTACACTGATGCCAAGGGGGCACATCCCTTGAGGGGGCTCAGGTGTGAGAAGGGAAAACAAAGGCCCCCCACTTTCACAAAAGCAGTGAATCATCAGTTCATCCACACTGGAAAGAGAGTTACATATCATTAAAGGTGGAGAAAGGGGGCTCGAGAGGTGGGGGAGGTCCATGCCTGAAGGAGCAGTGAGAGTTTGGGGGCTCATCAGGGAGGCAGTTTGAGATACATGAGCAGTTTGAGGGCAGAGGGGGCTGGATTAGCTAAACTTCATAATCAAGGTGATATGTGGAACTGAGACTAGATCAGGTTGCCATGGCAACATGAGCAGGAAAAAATACAAAGCAAATCCTGAGCAGAGGCTGGGGGAAGGAAGTAGGGCATAAGGTATAGAGGATGGTTAGTGAGTGTGGGGACACAGCATCTCTGCCACACCACTGCAGGATGTCAGGGGACAGTGTCAAGCTGTCCTGGGAAGAGGGGATCAATGTCAGAAGGCAGCTCTGGGCTGAGGATAGAGCTGATTCAATATCTAAATATCTCTCTAAAAAATAGGGGTTTCTTTTTTCCAGGACTCCGATTCATAGGCTTAGTCTTCAATTTTTATTTTTTTTACACTTCTCGAGTGCTGCAGTGCACTTTGTTAATTGCCTAATCTATCATATAGAGAGAATTAGTCCCAATTTCCATGGCCAGCTCTCTGTCCCCAGCTGCATCCACCAGTTTGTGCATGGCAATAGGGAACAGGGTGAGCCAAGTCCTGCCCTACTGGCACATCCTGCCCTTCTCCTTAACATGTGGCATTTTCAACCTTCCCAGCCCCACAGCTTTTCCTTCTCTAAACCATTTCCACAGCTGAGGCTGGTGAGACACTGTGTTCCCAATCCAGCTGTCACCAAATCCCACATACAGCTTTTCCTCCTGAAGTCTTCACTCAGGGTCACTCAGCATAGCTGTAGCTGCAAAGGGGAGGCTGTTGGCAGTCATGTAAGGAGCTGTCCTGCAAGTGCCAGATGATTTCACCATCCCTAAAGCGGCAGTTGTGGCCTGCAGCAGGTGCCTGGGTCCCCACTGGGAAGTGGTGCCTTGAATAAGCACTGCCATGAAATTGGTACTTGTTTTAACGTATTCATGGTGAGATGGCATCAAAACTGTCTGACTGCTCCTAGTGAGCTCCTTCATTGTCCAGGATGTCTGATCACTGTGCCCTGTTACTGGATTGTCACAAATGTGGCTGCAGTCAGTCAGCCTCATGCTGTCTGACTTCTGTTCTCTCCCTGTGTTTGTATGTACCCATACATAAGGCAGCTATATGTATGTATACCCATAACCTGCAGGCTAGCTGAGGGGGCTGAGGGAGAGGCCCCATGCAGCCCCTCTCACATGCAATTTCTACTCTTACACCATGGCATTTTTTGTTCAAGAGGGACGGAAAGCACAGTGTGTCAAATCATTCTGCTTTACAGGAATGTAATGTAAGGCAGCTATATGTATGTATACCCATAACCTGCAGGCTAGCTGAGGGGGCTGAGGGAGAGGCCCCATGCAGCTTTGGAACTAAGCTGGGGCTGGTCTCCCCACTGCTCTCCTCTGATGGGCTGCTAAAAATGATGGGAAAAAGTCAAGAGCAAGCAAAGTTTTTGTAAGCTGGGTGAAGGCTAACTGCCACCCCCAGCCTGGTACTGGATGAGATAGCTCTTGTATTCTCTATATGTTAAGTTTCCTTGTGGCTGGTGGGACTCACAGGGATATACTGGGGGCTTTGGGACCCCCACAGTGGCGTTGTGATGAGTGTGTGTAGTTAGTGCAGCCCAAGGCTGCAGGGCTGCTGGAGGAGGCTCTGTGTCTGTGCACTCAGGGACAAGCTGGTGTTGGGGTGAAACACTGCTGCTCTTTATTACTGCACAGAAATGTGGGTGAGGAGAGGCAAGAGAGGCAGGAGTTGTGCTCTTTGGAGGTGGTGCAGGGCAGGGCAGCAGCAGCACCCAGCCTCCCTCCCCAAACACCAACAGCTCCTCTTCGTCCAGCCCCAGGCCCTTGTCTTGCTCTCAGCACAGGGAGAAAATGGCTCAGGCAGTGGCTGCCTCCACCTGCAGCAGCTGCTGTGAGCAGGCACAGCTTCCCTGGGGTCCCCTACCCTCAGGGCTTATTCCCCCAGCCTCAGGCCAGGTGTCTGGTGATAGCAGCTGGTTATGGCCTAAAGTACCCTGCTCCAGCTGGCCCTGCTATGAGTGGGGCTTGTACTGCGCAAGCTTGGAGATCTCTGCCAGCTTCAGCTAGTTTGGGGTTCTCCAAAATCTCATTTGTTTGCATGGAGTGCAGCTCCTTTGGTGAACAAAGCTCCTTACAGACCTCCTGTTTCCCAATAATGACTCCAGCCCAGGAAATGAATTAAATATTCTGCAATAAAACATATTGGTTTGTCTTATGATCAGCCACAGCTCTGGATACTTGGGCCAGACCAGCACCCACGTGCTGAGTGTGACACACCAGCAGTAAATCACAGCACTCTCTCTGCAAAGGAGCCCAGTGGTTGATTTGGACATGTTTTCTCTCAGCTCTATTAAATTATTCAACAGGCCTCTTTCAGCCTCCTGCCTTATCCTGACTCACTCACTCTCCACCCTTCAGTGTTTGGGCCCAAGATTCCCCATCACCTCACACAGAGCTGGTGCATCAGCACCCTCTGCAGCTGTGTGCTGTGTGAGCTCACCGTGAGCTGGTTGTCAGCTTACACATCCAGAGGGCATCCAGTGGCACACGGAGCAAGCACCATCAGGATGTGGAGTCACTGCAGTATGGTTGGAGAGGGTGCAAATGTCAAGTATTCAGCTCAGAGTCAGGAAATGTGGCTGGAGTTCCTCATCACCAGCCCTGGAGAAGCAAGCTCTGATTTGGGTGACTGGCACTGTCACCTCTGACCCGTCAGAGGCTGTCAGGGAGAGGAGGCTGAAGAAGCGTTGCATTGACCTTCGAGAGGACAGGGACTGGATGGAGAGAGTTAAATATTTTTTCCAGGAAACCTCATCCTCCCTCAATCTGCTATCTACTAAAACCCTTAAAAAGCCAATTCACAGTTTCTACCAGAGAAATAATTACTTGTATGAAGACTTAAGCTTCTCATTTCCTATAACGATAATCCTTCATGAAAATGAAATAAGAATTTCTACAAGTTTGTGGAGGCTCTTGGCAGAACATCCAGCAACAAACTGCCCATTAATGACCAAACTTCTTTTGGTGCTTTCCCAGAAGCAGGTTGCTGTAATCAGAGCTGATTTTAGAGGGAAATAACGTTTCAAGCTGCATATTAAAACTGATTCTGACTGAAGCTTATGGTAGTGTTTACAGTGAGAGTCTTTCAATCTGTGTTTAGAAGCATTTGGCTGCCACTGATAAACAAATGCTCCTGTTTCTTTGGTTAATTTGGTACCCTTCTGTCCTTTTCCCCCACAAAACTCTACTTGTAACTGATGCTTACCAAACAATTAAAAACGTGTATTTCCATGGCCTCCCTGGAGGCTTGGTATGCTGCCAGGAAGAATGACATGGATGGAAAAAGGGTGCCTCTGCCTAAGCTGTTGCCTCAGAGAAAGCTGGTGGTGCCTGAATGCATTTAATGAAATGACAATCATTACTGTAGGCTACAAATATTGATGGATTAATAGCGTCAGCTGGTGAATTATCAGGTGAAGAAAGCACAGTTTGAGGTTACTACTTCCTATTAAACCAGTCAGCTCTTCCCTGAAGTCACCAAAAAATCAGAGGAAAGAAAGCACCTGAGCAGAGAGGCAGACTGGTGCTGAGTGAAGGAGAAAGCACAAGTCTCTTTTAATGCAATAATAGTAATGTAAATACTTTAAAATACTTCTCTAGTGGCTAAAAAGACCACACAGCCTTATTTGTCATCATTGCTAGCACACAAACCACTACAAAGATAGTTTTATTTCTTCTGATTGCTTTGCAATTACAGGTAAAAATGAATATGTAATTTGAATTTATATATTCTCATCCAAAGGCTTTGAAACATGATTACCTACAGTGATTGACATCCCAAGTGGTGAATTATTGCATTAGAGACATGTATGCAGCTCTTACATACAGCCAGTCAGAGGGTGAGTTTCTGGCACTGGGCAGTGGAATTTTAGTGCAGTCCAGGCTGAAACCTGGCTGGAACTGGACAGATTGTGAGAGCTCCTATATCAGTGAAAATAAGTGATACCCACTGAGAGGCTTTAAGTGATGATAAATATGATCAATAACTTAATAAAGAGCATTTGAAACCCCACACACATACATCTATATGGTGCAACTGTCCCTCTTTTCCCATCTGTGTTCCAACCTGCATTGTTTGTCCCATAGATTCATAGGCACAGACTGGGAATATGTCTGCTCAGAGGCCAGCTCTGGAGATCTGGAGTATCTGCCTGAATGTGAGTAGTTTGCTTCAGTGTAAAACTAACCACGGTTTAAAAGTCCCAGAAACAATGCCACCATCAGAGAAATCAGGAGCAGAATTTCCACTGCAAGTTAATGGCAGTTCATCTCTGTTTGGGTCACCAGCATCTCTCTAATCCACACACCAAAGAACCCTTTGACCATAAGGCAATTTTACATCTGCTGGGGTAATAAAACCGCTCCAGTCTAAAGAATACAGTACTGAAGCTTTTAGCTACAATGTGCCTCTCTCTAGCCTCTGGTGCAGTGTATTGCAGGCTGGCAGGCCAAGGGCCTTGGGGACACATCAGCTGTGGGGGAGGCTGGGAAGCTGGACACACACCACTGGAAGGACTGGCAGGTACTTCTAGGTACTACCAGGTGTGAGGGGCTGTTGGGAAAGCAACATTCAAGCCAGCACAGGCCACTGCTGGTGTGGCACAGTCTGAATTGATTTTGTCATATTGAATGAAAAACTATGCTTTAGAAACCACTGGTAACAGCTGAGCTTTCAGAAAATCATAGTTATTATTCAAATAAATTATATCTCCTGTGAAGAAGATGAATATAGCAGCTTAAAAAAAATTACTATGGAGTTTGCTTTGACAATAAATTGAGGCAACCCAAAAAAGAAAATCTGCTTAAGTCAAGCCTTAGAAAGTGGGCAGTGAATTGGCTAAGTGACAGTTACAGGGTTCAGGAGTCTGGCTGTGCAAACCACTTCCTATGTATGCAATTTATAATATAAAAGACAATTCTATTTTCTTCCAAGTACAGAAAAGTCCACTGAAATTTCTGAGCTGATATTTTTTAAAATAGCACAGCCATAAACCTGCACACTGTTGAACACTAGATCTTCTTTTAAAAATGGCTCTTAGCTTCAAAAATAATATGCAGCAGCAAAAAAAAAGCCACTCGTTCGATGATGAGAACAGAGACAAATAATGGTGATGAGTCTCATCCAGGCTGGTTGATACTCACCCCTTCTACAAAATGTAGAAAAAACCCTGACCTGGTGGGAATAAAGGCAGTGAATCTTTTAGCAGCAGACTCCAAAGGAAAAGCGCAATGTATTAGCCTTATAGAGGCAAATCTTTTCTGTTTAAGGAAGTCTGAAGCATAGCTTTTGCCCAAGCCCAGTTTGTGAAGAAGAGGAACCCTGCATGCAGCCACCTGGCTAGTACCATCACAGGCATTTATATATACATAGGTATATATGTATATATGCACACACACAGGTTTTTATATATATACATACACATACACATACATACACATAGTTAAGACAAAGAGATATCTATATAGAAGTGAAGGTGTATGGATCTGCAAGTAGATGCTGGTAATACTGAGTCTCCCTGATACCTTTACCAGGAACTTTTAGAAGGCAAGAATATAACCTAGAAACAATATTATCAGAAACTTTTATTGTGATTTGTAACTTCACACAAATACTGAAGAGGCAAGTAATTCAGGTTTTCAGTTTGCAGACAGAATACAGAAACGCATGAAAGATTTTTTAGATTAACAGCTAGAAAATGAATGAATGGATCTGCTGTGGAAAGAAAAGTGAGGATTTTAAAAAGTAATAAATTAGTGCTTTTTAAATTACAAACTATTCTATGTGTGCAGATGTACATTTTCTATTGTTTCCCATTTTTGTGTTTAGTATGAATACATGACAAAAGCAAGTTTGTCTGTTAAAATGGCTGAGAATCAGGCAATGGCTCTGAATTCAGAGCCACACTAAATATACTTTGAAGTAGAACATCTTCCCATTACCTTAAAAGAAACATAGTCAATCAGTTCCAAACTACAGAATCCACACAGGATATATGGTGAGGAAACCAATATAATTCCTAACGTCTGTATTTATTAGACTATTGTAAAATCTTTTATTAATAGTTGGATATCTATAGAAACCCATTGCTAACCTGCTATTAAAATCAGAATATGCCAACTGAATGAAATACACTGAGAACAGGACAAAACTATTGTGTTCCTTATGTGCCACAGCTGATCACTGCTTATCTCTCTCCTTCATTTTGTCAATGTAGTTCAGCACCTCGAGAGTTCTCCGGCCAGCCAAACTCAGGTACTCGGCTTCAGAAGAGAGGTCATCTGTCTCAGCCACGCTGCCGGTGCCCGTGGGCTGCAGCACCTCCTGCGAGGGCCGTTCGTGCTCTCCTGCGGTGCCGGCAGTGCGGGGAGGAGGGACCCTGCCTGGGCTGCAGGCAGTGGGGAGGGATCCCCCACAACTACACACCCTCAAGATGCCACACTGGGTGCCTACATCCACCTTCTCTACTTCTGTCACAGAGCCCTCGGTCTGCAACCAAACATCGCATCTGGTCCTGTGAGTGACATGTTCCCTCTTAAGGGTGCGGTGTGATGGGCCCTGAGACAGGGCTGTGTGGGTACTATTTTCCTCCTGTGTGGCACAAAAATTGAAGTCTTTCTTCTGAAGATTGATTGCTTCTTCTCTAGGCAAAGTACTGCTGGGCTGCATACCCACACTTTGGGTGTGAGAGCTCTCGGGGGCCTCTCTGCTTGCTGAGGCTGAGAATAGGTTGGCATCATGTGCCATCAAGAACTGTTCATTCAGATATTCCTTCTTTTTGTCTGTGTCTTCTTCAGACTGTTTGAACAGAATTGTGCAATTGTAACTGTTCAAATAGTTCAATAACTAAGGACTAAAGTAATGACTTGCTAACAGCTAAGTGAAATAAACAGAAAGGCCAGAACTGTCTGCTTTTGGGTTTTTGCAGGTTTTCTCATTCCTTCTCCAAGGATGTACTTCTGGCTTTTGGTGAAGAGAAAGTGGCCAAGGCGGACGTCCCCTCTCACATGCAATTTCTACTCTTACACCATGGCATTTTTTTGTTCAAGAGGGACGGAAAGCACAGTGTGTCAAATCATTCTGCTTTACAGGAATGTAATGTAAGGCAGCTATACGTACAGGAAGAGCATAAACATTGCTTAGCATCTTCCCACAGTCATGCTACTGTAATTCCACAAGGCCAGTCATTATCAAGAGAACAGACCACATGTCTGTCAAATGACTTAGGAAGATTTACTTTAGTAATTTCTTGTCCTCATCACACGTGAAGTTATCTCGTACAGAACAAAATGAGATTCCAGCTACATCCACCCTTAAGTGCACTCGGGCATAGAGATATGATTCAAATAAAGCCCTGCCAGCCCACAAGGGTTTACTCACTGTGTCAGGACTAGAGCTTAAATAGCTCTGAGTCTGCCTTGGAGAGCAACTGTGAGACTGGCTGCTGAGTGATGACTCCACGTCTTGAAATATTAGATGAAAAAGAAAGAAAGGTTACTCACCAAACACTCCCCCAAAGATCCAACTCTCAAGTACAGTACATAGAATTACTAAGAAACATTACTATTTCTGATGCAGTTCTAAGATACTTTTAAAAGAAAAATATGTTAGCAAGGTCGATCTAGTTCTTAGCAACACCTAGTTCTCTTCTCAGGTCAACACATCTTAACAGAGCTTGTAAGATGGGTCCCCCAAAGCCTCAGCTGTGCTGTTAATCAGCAGAACTGTACTACTCAAAAGGAGGAGAGATTCTGGAAAGCACAGCCTGCAAGAGAACACAGCAGACTCCATGTGCACACTGGCTGCCACTACATACTTCTCTCTTGGAGGCCCCTGAGATATCTTCTGCTCTGAAAAGTAGCCAGCACAGCTGACCCTACAGCTACTGGGGGAGTAGGAAGGATGTAGGATTGCCTAGTTTACTCCACTCCCTCTGTCCATATGTGGAGTGACAGTGTAGTGGAAGAGAATATCTCTTCAAGGAAAAGCAAACACTGCTAATTCTTAGTTACCTGATAATGCTAGTTGTCTTTTTACAGTGCTGTGTGAATCAGAAATACAAGCCCTCATCAAAGTTAACATCCTAAAAAGATCATTCTCCCTAGCTTTAAAAGTATCTGTTTCTGTTTCACATGCAGAGAAAAAATTTTGAAGTGATAATGTATAAATAGTACTAACCCATCTCCATCTTATGAAGATATGAAGTCACTCCAAACTTATACCCTTTCTCTTCTGCTGTTGTGAACTGTTAAAAGTAATAAGGTATTAATAGTGAAGGTTCAGCTGGATCAGCATCTCAGGTTAAGAGAGGAACATTCAGTTTTTGTATTACATAAAGGAGTCACTGCACTGTACCACAAACTATTTAAGAGGTATTTTCCCCCCTGCATAGCACCATATGTGGCTTCTACAAGCAAGGCATCTGAAACACTTTTATATGTATTCTGGCATGAAGCTTCTTTATAATACTGAAGCATTCTGCATATAATGTCTGGGCATTGCCAGCTAAACCTGGTCCTAAGTGTTGATGGGTAACTTACACAATGTCTTTCAGGTATCTGTGGACCTAGAACTGTGACCTAGAAAGGCTGTCTATCTGAACCACATCACTAGCAGTAGTTCTTTCTGAATTTCTTATATAAACCATGATGGAAAAGAAGCTTCCACAGTAGATAATTCAGTGAAGCTATATTCAGTTTCTAACTGTTACGGACAATCCTTCTCCACCTCAAATGAATCATGCAAATAATGGGTTTGATAAAAAAATACATATTTTTTAAAGTTACCTCTTCAAATACAAAGAGATGGTTCTGATTCCAGGCTGTTTCTTTCACAGGCTTGTCATCACTGAGGAATGTAAACACAAAGTTCTCTGATAAATGATTTCCCCCCAGTATTTTTATTTTCTTTTTGTGTTAAAGTCCTTACTGGTGACTTTTCAATTTTTATTTTGTCTTCCGCAACCATTATATGCTTTCCACTGTTGATATCACTGGACTTATCTCTGAGCCTGAGATTTAACATCAAGAATATGTTTTTCATAAACTTCATTTCTGTTGAAATGCGAAATGGAATCAAAGCAATGACAGAAGATAGTGCTGTTTTGTAAAATGCAAGGTGAATGTATCAGTCTTTGAAAAATACATTTTTAGTAAAACATAAAGCACTCACATAGCCCAGGGAAGACATTTACTTGCTCTGTAGCCAGTGGAATGAGGCAGAGTATTTTAGAGCGCAAGCCAGATCAACAGCTTAACTTTAGGAACCCCAAACTGTCCCATGAAGCAGTATTTATGTACTTATTATGTACTTATTGTGGGCAGATACATAAAGGCATAATGGGCTTATCTGTGCATAAATTCATTCAGATTGTACAGTACTATTCTTACTGAGAAAACTTGAGTCCTGGGTAATACTGTTAAGAATTTTGCTTTCCTGTGCTCTTAGCAGGCTTTCTCCAACTCAGCAAGGTATCTGCAGTTATCGCTGGTTAATAGATTGGTAATTGCCATGACACTCACCTTTTTTTTCTTGAATAATTCTGCACATTCTTCTTTAAGCTATTCTGCTGATCATAGTGATAAACAAAAGTCTCTACAATTGAAAAAAAGTAAGCCTTAATTTTGAAATGCAATCGAATAAATGCAATTTGAATATAAATGTTTCTGTCAAGTTTTTAAAATAATTTAAATAGTTAGATTTAAAATTATGTGACTGCATTCTGAAGATTAATGACATTTTCAGTCAGGGCAGATACATCTCGGGTTATAAGAACATATGTCTTTAAAAGGAGAATAAAACCCAGAATATATGTCCTTAAAATATGACACACACCAGTTTTTTCAAGGTTTGCTCTTTTTTCTTTCTTTTCACAGGGTATGAAGTAGTGCTGTCCCTCCTGGCAGTTCTGCAGGTGTGTTTTGTGAGGTCCACTGGGTTCCTCGTAGCTTGTACTTGACACATTGTTACTGTTACGGAAAACCTGCTCTGGAGCTGTGAAAATGCCTTCAAGGTGCCTGTCTACTGAATTTTCTTTTGCATTGATTGCAGGATAAACCCTTTTAGTACCATAAGAATAATTTCTGTTGGTAATTCGATTTTTAACATCAGTGAAAAAAATGTCAGTATTCCTTTGGTTAGAAAAAGGATTAAAATGTTCTGTGGAAGGATTATTATGGATTGGTTGATTCTCATCTCCATATAGTGCCAGAAAGGAACAACCACTTCCATCTTGGGAATCTTTCAGTTCTGGAGTTTCTTTCACAACATCAAATATTGGTTCTTTTATTCCTTCACAGTTGTCTGACTCATTACTGGCTATCATCACTGGATTTTTCCTGGCAGAATTCATGTGGTCTGGCCTGGGGGTAGGCAATGAGGTGTAACAGGGGTAGAAAAGAAAAAAAAAACATTTTGCTGAGTACACAAATAAGCAAAATACTGACTGTTAATGCAACCCTTTATGATAATTTCATGATAAAAATCTCAAAAACTTCACTGCTCATTACATTTAATTTTGTCCTAAATATACAATATTTCAACTGAAAAAGTGTGTATTTTATTATATTTTATATCTACTTCATAGTAAGATTGATTGTAAAGAGGTTCTATTTCTTAATGTCTCCAAAAATACAAAGCCATGGAACACATCTTCTTGGACAGGGAACTGTGATTTATAAAATCAGCCACTGTATGTCACTGCTGCTCCACCAGCTGACCAAAGGCGGCCACTTCGGGGAGCAAAAGAAAAAAGAAAGGGAGGAAGAGGAAAATAGTTTCTTCCATTCATATAAGTAGTTTGCTTAAGACTGTATTTCTCTTCCATACTGAAAACCCATAACAAGTGACTTTCATTTGTATTTGAAATCAGTAATCCTGATTCAGCACAGAATTTTTCTGTTCCAGTCAGACATTTTGTTAACCTACTTCCCTACCCGACTTCTGAGAGAAGTGGCTTTGAAGATTTTATCATGTGAGCATCATGGACATGAAAGCTATTATGCTTTCACTTATTTGGCTCTTAATCTAACATTTTCGTAGTTTTGTTTCCAGACTGGATCTGCTGACTGACCTTTCAGAAACTCTGAGCAAATGTTGAGATTTTTCTGAAGAACAGAGATCTAGCAAAAAAGCCATTTAAAAAAAGCCCATTCTTTGAAACGTTCTGAGCGAGGCTATCAATAGAACTTGAAAATTGAAATATAGTACAGAAAACTCTTGCTGCAGAAAATGCCTGTGGTGTTTGATCAACGAATACTTGGAACTGGGTAAAGATTCTATGGAACTTAAATGAGAAATTAGTTTCCACTACTTACTGAAACATCACTAGGACAGTTTTACAAGGCTAAATACACTTGCGTTTATTCCTGAAGATATTTGCATAGGCCTACATGAGGAAGGCAAAACCATTTTGTGAAGCAATTCAGGTAGTCTTTCTCCACTCCAGCTGAATATTTTGTAATGCACAGTAAAGTTTAAGAGTAGATGAGGAAATATGACATGAAAACTTTTAATTAATATTTAGTAACCTTGAGGTGCCATAGATCTCAGAATTATGCACATTGATTACATCATCAGTATGTTACATTAAACAATTGTATAAACACTATGTTTCACATACTGTGAAAGAAACTGCCTTCACAGAAGAATTGTGATCTCTTGAGGTATAAGAATTTATGGCTACAATGGATGAAAACAAAACAAGGATGATACAAAGAAATGGATTTCTAGAGCAGTTGGGAAGGAGATGTTGTTGGTGACCCATGAATGGGTAGGAGAGGATGTGGCATAAGCAGATGAGTGCAGGCCTGACAGCTAGTGGAGAAATGAGAGATGTAGGTGAGATAAGGTTATATAGGGCTCTGTGTAAATAGATTAACTGGTAATTCATTCAGATATTCAGCAAGGTGAATGCTATGCCCATTTTAGATTTTGCTGGAGAAAGCCAGGAGAAGCTACAAGAAGAGTTGAAGTTAAGGTGGCTGATGTGTTTAGTTATTTGTCCACTGAGTTTACGGGTCACTTGACTCCCCAGGCAAACAGGCTGCAGGCACTTCAGGAACAGCAAAATGTCTCTTTTTAAGTGTCTATCCAGCCTAAGCTAGAGATGGACAGTAACTTTCAACTGTTATGGAACAGAAGGAGTAAAGTGAGATTGGCTATGCAAGACCTCTATGTCCAAGGGAGAGCCTCTGGAAAGAAAATGAAATAAAATGTTCAGTACAAATGGGTCTGGCCCTAAACCACCTGTGATCTGAAAGATTTTTAATCAGCACATACAAAAAGAAATATATTCTTGATTTCTATTAATTCTTTTCAAAACAAAGTGTATATTATCATAGAAGTATTATTGAATCAATTATAGGGTAAAAAGACAGCTATAGATGCATCACATATGAAAGAGAAGGGTGTTTAGTATTTCCATTTGATTTCAATTTCTATTTGAAAGACAGTCAGTGAAAAAAACAAGTAGCAATAAGGTTCATATTATTTTAGTGTTTTACTTAATTAAACTGGACTGTTATTTTCCTCATTAATGTAAAATCACTACCTACCTATCAAATGGCTTGAACAGTTCCTGAGGCACTGTATCAGACTTCCCGAAAATACACTGGCTTGGGGTTTTTGTATTCCAAAGATCTTGATCAAAGCTGTTTCCTGGCTGAGAAAACAGCAGAAGCTGTCAAACGGTGAATATACATAATTGTTACAGTCTTTAAAACTTTCAGCTTGGGTTTGCAAACAATATATATATTTTTCCACTATTTTTATTTCTTTATATCTTTACAGCAAAAGCCCAAACCTCCTTAAAGCTTAACTGTTGCCAAACAAACCTTAGCCAACAGATAGCTACTTTGAGAGGACAGTGACAGTTTTTTCCCATTGTATTGTCCATTCATCTGGTTCATAGCTGCCCATTTTGGCTACTAGAATCCCATGGGAAACTTCACCAAAAGCCTTCCTAAAGCCAAGTTAAATAATGCCTGCTGTTCTCTCCAATTCCCAGAGCTACTAATTCCATCATAGAAAGCAATTGGGTCCACCAGGCAGAGTATGACCTTGGAAAAACTGTTGGCTATTTGCAAATACCTTCTTGTTCCTCATGTACCATGGAATTGCTTCCGGGAGCTCCTTAATCCTTCCAGGGTCAGAGGTGAGATGATGCTTCCCCAGATCATGCTTACATTTTTGCAGATGGGCATTTGTGTATTTCTTCTCACTGGGAATCTTCTCTGATCACCACAAGTGATCACCATCACAGTGATCATCCAACACCCTGAATGTACTGGGTTGGACTCTGTCCAGTCTCATATATATGTCCAGGTTACAGTGGATTCTTTATTCTTTCCCTACTGTTTCATACAACTCCCCACAACTCTTGACTGCATTTTAAGATGAGCCAGAGAGCAGATCTTGTCTGCAAAACTTGAAGAAAAGTAGTTTTTGAGTACCTCAGGCTTTTCCATGTCCTTGTCACTAATCTATTTAGCAGTGGACAGCATTTTCCTTGGTTTCCTTTCTTTGATGACACACCTACAGAAGTCCTCCTTGCTGTTCTTCTCACCCATTGTGAGAAGACCAGCTCTGACCATCCTAATGCCACCCCTCCAAGCTGAGGGGCTGGTCCTGTCTTCTTTCTGGGTTGCCCATCCCTCTTTGCACACTTCCTCTTTGCATTTGACCTCAGTCAGGAGTTCCCTGATTCAGCCAAACTGGCCTCCAGAATCAAATCATTGCACATAGGTGTGGATTGTCTTTGTGTTTTGAAAACATTTTACTAGGGCTTCTTTGTTCTTCAGGTCAGCTTCCTGTGGGCTTTGGCCTACTCTTTCCCTAAACAACCCATCATCTCCCCTTCTGAAACTCCTGGAGCATTTCTTCCTCACTTACCTCAAGACTTCAGAATACCATTGGTGAAACACATAGAATTTGTTTTATTATTTCCAATGAATAATATATTTGCTAAAAATAAATCATATTATATTTTCTATCACTTTTCTCAGGATGATTTTTTTTAAGAATCACAAAGCTAACAAAAAATAGTAACATGCATCAGAACAAATAACTTTCAATTGTTTCTTAAAAGTAAAGAGTTAAACAGCAGAGCACTGAGAATATGTAAGAACTATGTTACTCACTTAGGCACTAAAAAATAGAAAATAAGGTCATGGGATCACCTGGGATCATGCAACACCCAGTTATACTAACTGTATGTTTAAGAAAGCTGTATTTTAAACTATATGTCAGTTTTCTTTATATAAATTTACAAGCCAGAAACAAAAGAAAACCACCAGTATGTGACTAATTCTCTCTCTGTAGGTATCACCAATGCATAGAGCTCAGTGAACAAAAGCTCAAGTTGAGCTTATTTCAGAACAATAAAATACATATATATTTGTATATACAGAATATTCATTGCCACCAGCCTACAAAAATGTTGAACAATCATAATTACTGTCACAATTACACTAGTTTTTACACCAGTTTACACTAGTTTTTACAATAATTTTACACCAAATAAATGAAAGTTATTTAAAACTAACTCAACAGAAGTAAAATATGAACCAAACCTCATTTTGCAGTTTCTTTTTATAGGTCGGTTCCCAAATGTTGCCCATTAGGTTTGTGTTGAAATTTTCTTCTGAAAGCTGTGTATGGTTAGAGAACTGAAAACCAGAGGAGGACAATGGACAAGCACTAAAAACTCTTGCCATGTTGTCTTCATTTTCTGTACTAGAATCAAGATAGCCTAATTCCGTTACTTGTGACAGCTAGACAAAACACAGCAAAGAGATATTTTATCTAAAATTGTTTTGATTTAAGCATAAAGTTCAAAGTAATCAAGCCATTCCATATCTTTTACATCTCTGCACATAAATCACAAAGAAGAGAAAATTTTCTATATTCTTATATGGCTTTTCATGAAAAACTTAAGGCAATAAGGGCTTATTTCAGGGAAATATGTAAGGGAAACATGCATGCACACAAATGCTATCCTGAGGAGAGATGGATATTNATAAAGATATTTTTAGCTTTTTTCAATAAATATGTAAGCAGCAGCAGAAAAATAATTTATCAATATAGTCCTAAAGAAGATTTCATGTGTTTCAGTATCCATGAGATTTGGCCACTCTTTGAAAAATCACTTAAAAATGCAGTAAATACAGCACATTTTTAGTCTTATATGAAAAGAACAATAAACTTACATTACGCTGGTATTTTACTTTTTCTGAGATATGCTGTCTTCTACTGTCCAAAATTTGCTTTTGTAACCTTGTAAAATGAATTAAAAGAGCCTATGAAATACAAGATCCAAAAGATTGAAATATTCTGAGTATGAATTTCAAAATAACTTAGGAATATTTTTCTATACATCTCAAAGCAGCTTGATTCTTAGGCAGTTATGAGCAGCCTGTCTGTGATTTGGTCCCTTTTTGGACTAGGGCGCCCAAAGCTGGATGGGAGAACAATGTAAGTGGGTAATGCTGTTTGAATAACTTGTTCCTTGAGATAAACTTAGTGTATGTACCTGACATGAGTACAGACACATTACCTTTTTTAGAAAGTCTCTCAGCTTCATGTGCAGTTTTTTATTCAGAATTTATTAATTACTCTCCCACGGTAAGAGTATCACTGGAATGACCAAAGTGGTTGTGAAACTTCCGTTTACAATGGTATGTTTATGTTTTCTTAATACCCCAAATGTTAAGATTATCATGAAGTACCTCTCCCAGAACCTCACTATTGCATAACTATTGCCTATTTTATACAAGTACCTGCTCCGGAGATCATCTAAGTTTGACTTATGTTGTGTACGTAGGGGTGACGTGGGAAGCTCTAAGTTATGTCTCCTGATAGGTTTTTTTTCATCTTCAGTGATATTAATGTGGACTGGCTTCTTCATGTTCTCTGCAATGAATGCATTTGGTAAATCAGTGCTGAGTCTGGAGAAAGCTTTGAGGTTCTTGAATTTTCATTAGAGTACAAAAGCTGGTTTAGATTTCTAAACCCATTTAAAGTCATATTTGTTTCTTTCTTAGCTACTAACAATACAACAACTCTATTCTAAATGGCATGATAGTATAAAATTATTTAGTCAGACACTGTGTGTGTACAGGTTCTGTTGCCTTTCTCAGCCACCTTCTATTCTTCTGATGTTCCATAATCTGATTTATGAATATGTCACAGGTGACAAGAATCATAAAATCACAGAATCATTTAGGTTGAAGAATACCTTTAAGATCATTTAATTCGACCATTCAACCAGCACTGCCAAATCCACCATTAAACCATGTCCTTAAGTACCACATCTACATTTAAAGAGCTACAACTCAAGTTTTACTGACGTTTCTTGAGAAGTTTAATAATGGATTTTAAGAAAGATAATCTGGGTAGAACTGGCAAGACTATTCCAAATGCTCCCAAAGTTATGAAAAAGGAAGTAGATGGGAAATTGACCCATTCAAGAACAAGCAGGAAAATAAAAGGATGTGGGGTAAAGTTAATGAATAGAATGGGAGAGGTGATAAGTGTGTATAGTGGTTTAGAAATGGTATTCTCCAATTTGGTGTTCCCACTGAAAGACTTCAAATCATGTGCCTCTTGCTCCCTCTCCCTCCTCCCTCCTTTCCACCTCCCTCTTCCTTTCCTTCTCCCTCTCCCTGTCACACTGCAGAAGGATGGAGAAGAGAATTGGAGGCACAAAAGGTAAAGATCATGAGTTGAGATAAGAACAATTTATTTGAAACAGCAATGAAATAAGAAATGACATTAACAACAGAGTGATGATTCAGAGGCACGTGCTCACTACAGGAAGCACAACATTCCCTGGCCACTCACTTCCTGCTACCCCATCAGATGGGACTCCTTTCCCTGAAGCCCTTTGTGCATGATGTGAGGAGGTGTAGAATCGCCTCAGGGTCCTGGTCATGCCTGTTCTGGCTACTGCAAGCATTAACCTTGGCCTGGCCTGGGACCAGGACACTGCACAAGGCTTTAAAGGTGAAGTGGGCAGGAGCCAAGGTTATTTGATTCCTCTTATGCCCTTTTTATTGTCATATTTTATGTATTTACTTACATTTTTTTATTTTAAAAATAAAACAACACTTATTTGAGGGCTAAGTTGTAAATGAAAGAACAAGAACCAAAATAGCAGCAGTAATAGTTAAGAACTAATTATGAGAAGTCAGAGTACCCACAACTCACCAGTGCTGTCTTTTTTTATTGATATCTGGTTAACCACATATAGATTAAGAAGATCCAAACTGACTGCTGAACTTTTAGGAGATGACACTTCCAGGAGCTTCATTTTTGACTTAAGTTTCTTTCTTTCAAAGTATTCCTTAATTTTTTAAAGGAGACAATAAGTTTTTGACAGAAGCTTCTACAACATACCCGTACAGGTAATTCTTTTGAAATTAGCAAGCAAGACTTAGCAAACTACTCCTAATATAAAAATACATGGTTAAGTTTGTCTGAATTCTCACACCCTGTTTGCTCTTAATTTATTTTTTATTGCCTTGACATGGAATGCAAGTATATTTTGTTCATATTCAAAATAAATCACTGTTATTTTGATGCCAAAAATTTAGTCCTTAAATGCTCATTTCTCAAACTTTGTGTATAACGACTAAAAATATTTCCTAAAATAAAAGATATCAAATGTGGCAAGGACAAAGACCTAAAAAAATTAAAGAGGCTTTTCGGGAAGCATATAAGATAACCAAATAAATCAGATCAGCAAGATTTTGTACACCAGATGTGCCATCCATAACGACACAAAGAGCTTATTGTTCTCCAAATTGTCTCTCTTGGCAAAGGAAGCAGTCTTCTGAGAAAAAAAATGACAGAGGAAAAACTAAAAAAAGTCTCTAAGATCAGGAATTCAGAAAGAATTTTTGTTACAAGGAATAAAAGGAGATATGACTAATGCTTTGAATATATCAGGGCAATAAAATAGGAAACAAACCCCTCCATTTTGCAGAGACTATTTATAACCATCCTAAAATCATTAGATAGAGTAGATGAATAAATAAACCCAGTAATATTTTTTTCCTAAACAAAAGAAGGATATTGAAAACTGAAGGCTATGCCAAAACAAAAAATAGCATTGGATTTTCTTCTGAAATGTAATTCCTCTCATCATTGTAGGCTACATGTAACTAATATACTTAACATGTTTGTTGGTGACTAACTTCTAATATAATTTATTATTTTAATTAGATATCCAGAATGATATTATCTATGAAAAATACCAGTTCCTCAGTTAAGACAAGTATCTTCAGTAAAGTAAAATAATTCTGTGTACAAATCAACACTTCAAAATTCATGTTACTCTAAAGGCCATACCCACAAAATATAAGTTCCCTTTACTGTCCCTGATATATTTTCCCCATCATCTCTAAATTACTATAACACTAATAATTGCAATTAGAAAATTACCACTGTGTTTAGTAATTTAGTACTTCATTACTAAAAACAATTCTATCTTTTCCTGTTTTCCCTCTCCAGTGAAGAAAATTCCATAGTTGTAATTGAAATTATGTGGCTTAGACCAGTAATCCCTGAGAAAACAGAGTTCACGGGCCTCCAGGAAACTGGGAAAGCAATGAGGGCAAATTGCTGCTTGGTCCCACATTCCCACATGTAAATGTTTTAATTTGAGTAATTGTCTCTGTACAGTCAGCCTATTTTTCCTCTATATGCCTGTGCACCTGCTCTGGGTTTTGTGGTTATCAGCTTCAGTAGTGGAGCTTCCCTATACTGCCTCTTTCTTTCCTGCTGCTGAGGAGGAGACTCCATTTATTACGGTTATAGCCATTTTCTCTCGCTGTTTTCTTTCTCCTTCCTGTTTGAAATGTCTTCTGCTATGCCAGGGATAAGTTTGATTCCCTTATTTCACTTTCAGATTCAAAACACAAATAAGCTGTCCTCCTTTTGCAAATGCTAAGAAAAGGACTTTAATGAGCCTAACATCCCTTCACATGGCCCAGAAGAATGAATGTGTGTGTATTAAACCAGATGACCATGTGGTTATCCCCTGAGGCTTCATGCAATCCCTTGTATCCCCACATACCAACACAACCTGGTAACAGAAGTAAACCAGGAAAACCAAAATTGGGAACAGGCATTCATTAACTCATTAATTCATTCATTCAATCGTTCATTCATTCGTTCATTCGTTCATTCATTCCTTCATACCTTCTCTGTCTCAATCCTCTTCTTGTAATTCAGTTTTGTAAACCTAGAACAAAACTTTCCCCCTAAAAGTCAGGGAAACATATTGTAACTGCCTAGCTACTGTTTTGAATATCACTCCAAATGCTTTGATAGATTTACCTAAGTGAACCCACTAAAGCTTTTATATAACAATATAAAATCCAATATGGCTGAAACTGGTTACCTTTTGTTTTCTCCTTTCTTGCTTTAATATGATTCTGCTTCTGAAAAATGAAAATAATTATAATTTTAATAAATTTAATAATTTTAATTGCGTCTTGAGTCATGGCTTGAATTTCTCATCAATGGTTCTGAGATTTTAGGACACAAATACATTAATGCTTATGTTATGTTATGTTATGTTATATGTTATGATGGATCAAATCATCAGGTAGTAAAGTGAACACATCGCTGTTGAAGTAATTTTGACTGATCCTGGTTTACTTCAGTAAGGATAGGACCACATTTGATATTAGGCTACCAAACACCTTCAACATGAAAAAAGAAAACAGAAAAAGCTTGTAATGCACATTTCATCAATTTGTAATTTCTTAAAACCTAAGAAATCTTTGTCAATATATTATTTTCTCCTAATTTTCTTTGTCATGCTGCCAGATAGCTACAAAACTATATTAGCAAACAAACTAAAGGAGCACTATATGAGCTTTTACCTTTTGGGACTTTCCAGAACACAGGGGACATTTTGTAAAACAGGAAAGCAAAATAGATTGACTCTATAAGTTTCTGTTGTTTGTGCAATATAGGAGGCAGTTATACCTCCAATTACTTGTCTCACCTGTCAAACAGTCTTATGTGAAATGCCTATAGGACTTGGTGCATAAAGTTGGAAATTGTGGCCCCTGTTCCATGAGCAGAGTGAGCATGGCTGCAGTCCGTAGGTCAGGAAGATTAGGACTTTTTGTAAGGGTTAGATATATGGAATATTCCCTTGAAATTATCTTTTGCTTAAAGTTAGAGCGAATTTTCCAAACATATGGGTATAACGTTCAGCCTTGCAGTGGAGAGGAACCCAAATGATGTGTAGTCTTTCTGACACCTAAAATGTAAACTGCAGATTCACCCGAGGAACCCTGACAGATACTACCAGCAGTAGCAAGCAGCAGGTTGGTTTGTATTTGCTAAATGTGTGCAATACTCCTACACACTGAGTTTTCTTGCAGAGGGTATGGCAGACAGGCATTAGGACAAAGTTTGGGTTGGTGTTCTGGGTTTTTTTCCAGCTGAAACTCTCCCTTCATCCTGCTTCACAGAGGCAACATTCAGAAAACCCAGTTTGCTGGGAAGACTTCCAGATGCGTAGGGTGTTCTTTTATTTTGATTCTGCATAGAGTCTGGATGATTACAAAGCTGTGTTCAGCAAGGCAGCTTCCCAATGGCTGACAAAATCTGTGGGGTTTACATTTCTAGTAGATTGGCAGGGGGCACAACACCCGAAGAAACAGAACATTATCTTTTTTTTTTCTTCATCATTACAACTCAGTTTGTGATGTTTTACTTTTTCAGTGAATCTCAATACCTGTACATCTTTTTCCCCAAATGGTAACCACAGCTTTTTGTGAGGGCATGAGAAAGGCTTCATCCAGCCCCTGTCTCTGGAGAGACACTGAGCCCAAATGTGACCCCCTGCCTGGGGTGGGAGGGCGCCTGCACCTTCTCACACAGTCTGGCTCAGGAGGGGACTCCAGGGCTGTCACACACCGCGGCCTGCTGGTCTGTGAGGGGACACCAGGCCTGAAACACACACGCTGAAGCACTCCTGTTCCGTGGCATTCATTTGCTTACAAACACCACAGCTATGCCCAGTTTGTGAGGGGGAATGAGGCCTGAAACACGAACCGTGGCTGTGCTCAGTTTGTGAGGGGACACCATGGCTGCCATACTCAACATGGCAGTGCCTGGTTTGTGAGGGATAAGGATTGTTAAACACACCATGGCGGTGCCCAGTTTGTGAGGGACACTGACACAGCACGGAGCTGTTTCTGTTGACTTTGAAGAGTTTTACTCACCGACTGCCACCGACCCAGTTCATTTTCTGCTGCTGAGGAGGCAGAGAGGGAGGGCTGCCCTGTGCGCTGCTGGCAGTGTGGGTAGAGGCAATGGCTACCCAGGGATGGTTTGCAGCCTTCCAGCAGGGCCACAGGGCCCTTCTGCAGGGCCTCTGTCTCCCTGGGAGCACCAGGGCAGCTGCTCTCTAAGCCCCCAGGCTGGCAGAGAAGAAGGAAAGGATGGTACAGGGATTGACAGACAAAGGGGAAGGACGCAGAAAGCCAAGTGAGGCAGCTGATGGGGAAGAGGCGATGCTCTTTTCGCTGCTGCCTTTCTACCTCTGATGTTTCCATACAGGCTGCTGCCAAAGCCATTGCCCTTTCCTGAGGGAACCATGAGCGTCTTCTTGTCCCAAGTGAATTGATTTGCCTTTCGGATCCAGCTTGTCTCTGGTACAACCACTTTAATTTTTAGGACAAGAGAGAACTTTCTTCTCCATCCTGCTCTTCCTAAGGTATTTTAGGGTCAACAGGAGAAGTGATGAGCATTTTCTCTTGATAGATGCAGTTGCACTTGGTGCTGCCTGATGAGCTGCTGTGTGTAAATGTGACTAACCTTCGAGGAGGGATGCAGAGCCGCTCCAGGAATCTTGGCAGCAGCACAGCCCCTCTCACTCCCTTCCCTATAACTCACTTTCATCATGTCAGCAAGTGAAGGCACCCATGTACAAAACAATCATCAAAATTCCATATGAATCTTTTCCTGTGGTATTTCTTTCCTGAGTTCTCTCTAGCCTAGCATTTTTCAGAGTACTAAAGTTTGATTCGCATTAATACAAAAATGTGAAGAGCGTTCAGAGTAGATATTAGGAGTCTAAAATTAAAAATTAGCCAAGATGTTTTTCTTTCTACAACTTCTAATTTGATTAGGGTCTTTATAGAATCTGGTAAGTATGCATAATTGTTTATTGTAACAACACTAGATTAAAATCCTCATGACAAATTATATCTATATTTTAAGCCTATGTGTCTCTAGAGCTAATATGACAGATGACAGACTGAAAATTATTTTATTTTCATCACTTCAAATATTAATTTTTATTTTCAATTCCATCTAGTGTAAATGTTGAACTTGCTAATACTACATCTAAGATGCAGTTTCATGTATAACTAACCAAATCCCTTTTACATTTATTATTTTTTAATATATGATATTTTCTATATCACCCTTAGTCTTACTTTTTCACAGTATTGTCTAGATTTAAAGGAAAAAAGTGGGATTTTCTTTATGTTTGACTTATTTTATCTTGTAGTTAGCTGTTATTTGTAGAATCCAGGAAAAGTTACATGGCAGCTTCAAATTTTTAACATAATAAATCCTCTCCTCCTCAAATTATTTCTTGCAAATAAAGCTAACGACCTTTCAAACAGTCATAAAATTAAAAAATCAATTATTTTTTGAGGTGGGCAAAGTAAAAAAAATGAAATAAGACCTGAGATGAATATGATGATATTTCCAGTGTTTGCATGTTTTGCCTTGACTGTTAACATTTTAAAAGTTTGAAATAATTGATTTGAATTTCTGAATGATGGCATAATTTCAAAGAGTTATATGACATAATTATTAATTTTTAAAAGGCCATGAGAATGAGTTTCATGGAGCTTAGCTGATTCTCTGGGAACTGAAGTAAGTATAGAACATAAAGGCTTCTTCTATTTGTCAGAGACTGAAGTTCAAAGATTTCCCTTTTTTCTAACTTTTATACTTCTCAGAATAACTATATCTCCAATTCTTTTGTTAAGAAAGTATTACACATGATCTTCTTCAGAACAGCTTTCCAGCCTTCAGCACCTTCATCTTCCTCTCTGACATGCTTCTTCATTATCAGATCAGCTCTAGATATAAGAGACATATCAAAGCAGCCCAAAGCAGTCTAAGAAAGCATTTCACCAGCAAGGCTGGTGTTGAAACGTGCAGCTTTTGGCACTGAGCTTTGACTAGGTCCTTACAGAACTCCTGTATAATCAAATAAGAGACAGGAAGGTCTTCTGATGGGTGACTCGAGCACTTAAGTTAGGCCCCTACTCTGTGTATCAACACACCCAGAGACGAAGCAGCTAACTTAGGCAATGAAATTGTGAATTCAAAGTGTGTGCCAACTCTGTCTGCAGCATTACTGTACCCTGAAGGTTTCAAGATGCTTTTTTCCCTAAACATGTTCCCTTGAGCGAATAGACGCTGCTTATGTAAAATCATACTCATCAGAGACAGTGAGAAAGAAACAGAGAGAAGATGCATTTCCAGGCAATTTCTTTGAACTAACTGCAAATAGTTCTCATGTTTCTCAATGAATCTTCCCCTTTCCAGCAAGTGTCCTACTCTAGTGCTCATTATAAAGGAAGGAATTACTAAAGAGATGAATGTTAAGTAAAATACCCAAAACAAACCGAAACTGGTGAACCTCAGGTTTAAATATTTTACAAAATTGCTGACTTTTTAAATTTAACATACTTTAACTTTGATTTTTTGTTTGATCTTGATATCTAGCACTAGGTAACTAAGTCCATCTGTAGAAAGCTGCATAAAAGATGCAGGAAAACGAAAATGCTTTCCCATCTCTATCCAGGGTGAGAATTTCTGGCACTTTTAAATACCAGGATACACTTATTTAGATACCTAAATATTGACCTAATTATCTAATGCTAGGAATGCATGACTAAAAAAAGCCTGACTCTGTTCCAAGTGGAAGCTTTTCTTTGGCAAATGCAGGGTTTAAACCTCGTTTACAGAGTTTCAAGTCCTTCTTCCAGTCAATACTCGATGCCATTCCCTTCCATGAGAGATCAGTTTATGGAGAAATAAAGAAACATTGACCTTGTGGTGTTTTATAATAACCTCGTTGATGGTTTTGCCCTAAAGAGTACTTTTTCAAAGATGGCTCTGATATTGCAAAATCATGGCAGAGTCTGAGGAAGTTCAAAACAGAAGACAAAGCTTCATTTAAAAACAAAGTTTCCCCTTTTAGAAGCAGTTCCTGTGGAAAGACAGATCTCTCTTTCAATTAATTTGATGAAAAGTCCCCTATTAACTTTTAAAGGGTGGAGAGATAGAAGATTGTAGAGAGGCAAAATAGTTTCCAAACACAGCAAACTGGCCAGCTCAGAGAGAAGTACCTAATCTACCTAGGTCAAAATTCCATGCCCAGGTGGGAAAACCATGGGATTGGATCCACAAGGCAAACCACCAGCCAGGACAGTACCACTGACAACAGCAGGCTGACATTTTGCTATATGAAGCAGATGCCATTCTTAGGTGGTATTATTTAGATGAAATAATTTTTTACAGAATGAACTTTCAAAACAAAGTACTGTTCTTGGCTTGATGGAGAACAGTGCACGAGAACAGTGCCCTAGAGAGTCCCACGCTGAAAACCTCACTTTAGAAAAACAGTATTTCTATAAAGATTAACAAGGACCAAAGAATCCTATGTAGATGTGGCAAAATCCAGTTACAGAACAGTGTCAAAAGCAAATCAGGAGAGGGAGCTAAGAGAATGAAATCCTTACAGGGGGTTAGGAAAAAACTGAAGGATACCAGACTTGAAGAAAAGACAGTCTGAACCATAGCAAAAAGAAGATAACAGAGGGGAACACAAACTCAGAGAAAAATACAAATACAACCGGCCAGAAGAAATTGGGGAAAGAGCTAGGCAAAGTAACCAAACTACTAAAAAATTTTTTCTTCACATCAACTAGTAGCAAAAGCTTGCTAGAAATTCTAAAGGGCCAAGGAACAACACAAGCACTCAGAAGAGACACAGATGTTATGGAAAAGAAAAGGTAGGCTTTTGCATCAGTATTCATTGATGAGGAAACTGGGGAGAACTTTATGCAGGAATCCTTCCTGGGGAACTCAATGAGGATCTGTCCAAAGTGATAGTAACAACAGATGAGGTGAAAATCATCTCACCAAGGCAGAATGAAGACTAGCAAAGCACCAGGACTAAATGGTATGTGTCAGTGAGAGTTCTCTAATGCAGCACTGTGGAAAGGACCACTTGAATTTGGAGTAATCTTGGAGGGTAGAAAATGTGACACAATTTAAAAAATAAGAATTTTGTGACAATTCAGAAAGCTCACTTCTGCACAAAAAATAGCAGGAATTATAGGCCAGCATGTGAAAAGCCAGTGGAGCTTCTATAGATGGAAGTTGCTATAGAACACATGTAGAAAATAGTGATTGCTGCTGTCTTGATAGATTTAATCAAGGCTATTGACAACATCTGTTACTGAAGGTTTTAAGAAAATAAAGAAGTTGTACAATAATAGGGAAGGTCCTGCCAAAAAAGCAAAAGGGAGGGAAGAGACTATTTAGCTCTTGTTTTCATGCACTCACGCACTGGGGACTGATACGGAATAAAGACTGACAAACTTCTGAGTGGTATAGAAAAGTTGTGACATGAGGAGAGAGGGGAAGAGAACAAGTAAGAGCAAGCTGTGTTGTTGAATGCCTCTTCCAGAAGAGGCATAGGTGGACATAAAGTGGAGCTTGTGGGAGCCAGGGTCAAATTAGGCACAAATGAATGTTTCTTCACATATGAAATGGTATATCTGAGGAATGGCTTGTCAGACGTTTCTGTTTATGTAAGTTTACAGGATTTCTAGAGAGGATGAAAAAGTAATTGTAATTGTAAGGAAAGTTTAATAGAAAAACCACCTAGTCTCACAAAATTCTCATAGTTTAAAATGGCAAGAAGTTGGGAGACTATGAAACTGCAGCATTGCATTAAATTGCAATTTTCTTCTCTCTTGGGTATCTGCTTAGAACTATTGTTTGAGACAGAATACTGTGTTTGGTGTAGCACTGGCCTGTTTGCTTATTTTTAATATTTAGAAGTCTCCCAAATAAGAGTTAATAAGTAAACTGCAGTAGATGATATTTTTGTTGTCATACCAGCTGCAAACCCTCAAATAAATTCTTGAGGCATGACAAAAGGATGACAGAAAATTCCATGCTTGGGGTGCAGGAGTAAAAGAGACGGGTTTTCTGGATTTATTCCTGCCTTCACTTCTACAGAGTAGAACACTTTGCAGTGGGAATACTAGTTAACCACTGTTAACTGACACCAGCTACGTGATTTTACCATTTATACCTGTACTCTTGCACTTGGCATGTAGCTTGTTTAAAGAGTTTATAATGCACTTGAGAAAAGGTTTAATATGGTAGCATTAGAATTTTCTTCAGATGATCTGAGAACAGAAACCTTTACAGATTTAAAGCAAAACTTGAAAAACTTACATAACATATAATGTATTTGAGACTTCTGACGACACAAAAGAGACATATTTCAGTTGGATTATCTGCATGGAATAAGTTTAACAAGATAGAGAAATCTTGATCTTAAAGGTTTAGGTATCAAAACCTAAATATTCAAAGTGAAATTCCTGGCCTGAGAACATCACTCGACAGTTTACCATGCCTGGAGCAGCTGACACTGACCTCTACACCTGCCTATTTCCCTCTCCCTCTCACTTTGTAAAGGGAAAACAAATTGTTTATGTTTCTTTCTAGAGCTGTATTCTCTCTAGAATACCATTACTCTCAGAAGCCAGAACTGTTAGTGATCGGTGTGCTATTGACTGTCCTGTCAGAGAGACTATTTGAATCCCTTATGGATAAATTATGAGAACCTACAAGTCATGTAGGCTTCAAATGTACAGCAGCAAATGAGTATCTCCCTAAAGGAAAAAGGACTTCTGGCGCAGGAATGCACCCCATTTACGCCATCTCTGTGATGCTTACACTCAGGAGCCAAGCAACAGAATAGGATCTTCCTGTTTCCTCTCTTCTCTTGTGATAACATAGCTCTGCCCAGTCTGTAGACCTAGAGACTGTAGGTATCCCTACAGTTTCACCAGAACCAAAAATGTTGAGTCAACTTCTTGGTAGGATCAGGCCAGTCTCACCACACTGACGCTTCTTCAGCAAGCTTCCACATCCGTTGCCATTAATACTGAAGCTCCTCCTTGTCTTAGATCTCCAGATCCTAAAGGAATTACAGTGTCTAAATATTCTACTGAGGTATATGAATATAGCCAATAGCTTCTCTAAACCAGACTAAATAAACAGGTAATTTCTGCTGACACAAATTTGAAATCAAAGGTCAGGGTATCTTATCATCCTTTTCTGATAGAAACATCAAATTTACCATTGGTGTGCCTTGATGTTGCAAACTAATTCTGTGGTTTTATTTCTGTACTTATGTAGGTGATGACATTAAAGTAAACAGGCAGTTTGGAAGTACTTCAGAGAAAGGTATTTACTTGAATAATGGCTTCTATCTTCATACTCTGCTGAATCTTAAAAACCCAACTATTCCCACACCACTATGCAAACCTACAGCTCAAAATTAAATAAAAAACCAGATGTTCCTAGCTTACCATATTACAGTGCATCATGTTTTGGACATTATTTACAGTTCAGTATTAGTAATTGAAAACAAGCACTGTGTAGATTCATGTTATGTTTCACATATACTCATTCACATGGAAACCACTATACACTGTATGCATGACCTACATGCATCTAAATCTTAAGGGTCCTAAATAGAAATGATTCAAAACACAGATTTTATATATTTTTTCAGTAATTTTGCTTTTTATTTTGTATGTCCTTATGGCACAGTGAATAACTCCACAAGCAGTAAGGAAATACCAGTTTACTGCAGAGTGATGTTACAGCCGTTGGATCCTCTGTTAGGACCATATAAGACATCAGACAAATGGTCTTTTGCTTTAAAAATTGCACATTATTTTTTCAAACACTAAATCAAATGGTATAAAAAATGATTGAGTAAGCCTGACTGATCTCTCTTGTGTAATAGCTTGCATGTTCCAATTCCACTACCTTCATCACAAGCACAAAGTTGTGCAAGGATGAAGCGCTGGTGTGGGAGACAGTGGGCACAAAACAGAAGATAAAAAAGAGGTGTCAGTTGTCATTACACTCTAGTTCCTGCATTTACAGACATTCATGGACTTCAGTCATGATACTCATTGCTGCTATATATTCTTCCTCCTCAGTTATTGCTTCCTATATTTAAAAACTGCACACAAGTTATTTTAATGCATTTGATAAAAACTAACCCTATGATTAAAAACCAATCACTTACCACTAAAAAATGAGATTCTCTTGAAGAAAGGATAAACTCCAAAATAGTGTTTATCTAATATCAACATCCCTCCAATTCCACAGCTTCAGTTCCTAAAACTGATTTGATGACACATATCTCCAGATGTGTATTACAAAGTCAGTAGAAAATGTGTAGACAACAGAGTACTGAACACCATACCAATATGACTGGAGTTTTGGCAGCTATTTTTCCAGTAATATTGAAAAGTATTATTATGACTAAATGTAGTAAAATTGCTGCCTTCAGCAATTTAAAAAAAAAAAATCTAACACCTAAGGCCCTGCTCCACAAAGAGGAGTTTGTGCATGGATTACTGAGCAGGATTGTGGCAGAGCAAAACTCTCGAGACAGCAAGAACAGAAGAAAGGGGGTATTTAAAACAACAGTCCAGTCTTTTCTTCATCCTTTCAAAAGAAGGAAATGCATTCCTTTTATTGACTGAAACACTGTGTGGCTAGATTTGCTTCACTTAAATGTTCCCACAGATCTGAATGTGGGGTGTATGTCTGCACTACCCACCAAATCACCCGAAGCCATCCAGGATCCTGTGAAATGAAAGGTCAGCAGACGTGCAGAACTGAAAGAGATCTGTGAACTTTCCTCTTGGTAAGAAAATGCTAGAGTAATGAAATATTGCAAATAACTGTGGTTTGGCAAAATCTAAGAGTATGATGTGCTACACACAGGCCAGTAAGGGAAGTATCCAGTGGAGAGCATGATTAACAGCCATAAGATAACAAGTTGTAAGCAAAGCAATTTCTTAGCCAGTGTATCTTGTATCAGCGTACTGAAAAACCTATTTTTCTGACAAAATAATCTGCAGTGAAATCAGGCTTACCTACTAACTGAATGTCTTCTGCACTGCACTAGGTCAGATTTTGACATTTTCCTAGCTTTATCTTGAGCCGTGCATTTAGGAAACAAAAAGCTAGAAGGGCCTCTGTCCAGATCTCTGGCCTGTGCTCACTGGCAAAAATATAATACAGTAAAGATTACCCTATATCCTCTCTACCTAACTGTCCAGACCACTGTGGGCTCAATTTTTGCAATCTCCTAGGAAGAAATGAGAAATATATCTTCCTTGTTTCCTTCTTGTCCCGCTGGTCTTGGCTTACTGGACATTATAGAAGGCACCAGGATGTTTTGACAAGTGGTGTCTGATTTTTAAAAGCAAATCTCACTTGCTCTCAAATCAATTATACTATTTCTTCATCCTGAAACTTGTGTTGCTATCTGAACATCACTGCACACTGTTCATTGTTGTTTTTTTAGTAACAGTAATGTGACTCATTGAACACAGTATTTCCTGAGTTACTATGAGGCAGGTGGCCTCTCTCCATTTTTAGGGAAAAACTGGGCTCCTCACCACTGCCATAAGAGCCTAGTACCACATTTTAAAAACACTTTTATATACACATTCTAAAACTAATGTTTATCATAGACTATCTTATGCAGTTATCTTAGTACTATATTTCCAAAGTGTAAAAGGACCAGAGTAGGTAGGTACTCCCTGATCCCCCTCTGCACTTTCAGTACCTTTTCCAAACAAGAAGTAGAAATAAGTAATTATGAAAACAGAAAAATAAAGCAGCAAGACAACTGCCTTTACTGTAGATTCCTTTGTGTGAAATTGGCCGGGTTTCACTGCAGGGGCCGTGCGACTCGGTCGGGGTTATTTTGGGCTAATAACCCAGTGCACAATACCGGTTTCCTTTCGCCGAGAGGACAGGAAATAAATTACGCGCAGTGTGCAGGCGCTGGCCCGGAGACGCCGAGCTGCCCGACTCCCTCCCGCGGCCGCCCGGCCGGTTTCCAAGCCGGGGCTGCCCGAGGCCACCGGCCCGGCCGCGCGTCGCTCCCGCACCGGGCGAGCCCCCGCGCCGGCATTACAGTCCTCCCGGCCCAGGGGGGCTCGGGGAGTGCTGATGGTGACGCGCTGCCCATCCTGCCGGGCCTGCCCCGGGACCCAAGCTCTCTCCGGCACTGCCGCCCCCCGTCCCGCTCCCCCCGCGCCGCTGGCGAGGCTAGGACCGAGGGCGGAGCTTGCTCCGCAGGGCAGGCGGAAGGAAAGGGCCAGCCGCAGCCTGGGGCGAGCCGGCGCGCTGCAGGGCCGAGCTCCGAGGACCTGCCGAGCGGNGCCGCGCGGGGCTGCGTTGTGCAACGCGCCGCGCTTTGAAGGCACCATCACCCCTGGGAGGCAGCGCTCACTCGGCATCTGTCACGGCAGGGCGGCCGGTGGCGGGCCGGGCCCAGCGCCCCGATGAAGACCCGGCGGGACCGGCCTTCCCAGCGGGCATGAGCCACCCGTGTTAGGAGCAGCGCGTAGCGGTGCCCCGGCGGGCAGGATGGCCCACATGCTGCATGCGGCGGCCCGGAGGGTGCAGTGGAGCAGGGCGGGCGCCGCGAAGAGGGCTGCGTGCCTGCTGGCCGCGGCGTACGGGCTCAAAATCCTCTACCCCATCGTCCGCGGGCGTGTGAAGCGGGCGAGCGGCAGAGGCGGCGCGCAGGATGAGAGGGGCCGGGCGGTCCCGCACAGCGCCGGCAGCCGGGGCAGAGCCTCCCCGGCCGTGGACGCGGAATTCTTCAAGCAGCTGCTGGAACTCCGCAAACTGTTCTTCCCGAAGCTAGTGAGTGCCGAGTTGGGATTGCTCTGCCTCCACTCGTTTGCTCTGGTATCCAGGACCTTCCTCTCCATCTATGTGGCCGCCCTCGATGGAAAAATTGTGAAGAGCATTGTGGAGAAAAAGCCCAGGAGCTTTGTCTTTAAGTTAATCAAGTGGCTGATGATTGCAATCCCAGCCACTTTCGTGAACAGCACCATACGGTACCTGGAGTGCAAGCTGGCCCTCGCCTTCCGCACGCGCCTGGTGGATCACGCCTATGAGACCTACTTTGCCAATCAAACTTACTACAAAGTGATCAGCATGGACGGGCGGCTGGCCAACCCTGACCAGTCCCTCACCGAGGACATCATGATGTTCTCGCAGTCCGTGGCGCATCTCTACTCCAACCTCACCAAGCCCATCCTGGATGTTGTGCTCACCTCCTACACCCTCATCCGCACAGCGCGGTCCCGCGGGGCCAACCCCATCGGGCCTACAGTCCTGGCTGGTCTCGTCGTGTATGCCACGGCCCGCGTACTCAAAGCCTGCTCGCCCAAGTTTGGCAAACTGGTGGCCGAGGAGGCTCACAAGAAGGGCTATCTGCGCTTCATACATTCACGCATCATTGCCAACGTGGAAGAGATTGCGTTTTACCGAGGGCACAAGGTAAGGAGGAGAGAGATTGGAAGCGCTGGGGTCACTCCTGCAGTGCCAGAGTGCACCCATGCTTCCCCTGATTCCCATGAGCACTTTGGGTCCCTCTGACATTTAAACCTGTTTACAGTTTGACACTTCCCATTTCTTAGGAAGTCTCAGAAGCAGAGCCTAAGGGAAGCAGACAAATAGTTCCCTTGAACTCTGGCAGTGTTTTTGCATCTGCTTTTGCAGATGCATCTTATGCTCCTCTAGAAAACTTAATCTACATTACTGTTTTCCCCACCCCCCCTCCAGTCTGTTCTGATTAACTTTTTCAGACTTCTTTTTTCCAGCCATGTGTACGAACCACCATATTTAATTCAGCAGAAATAGCAACCATGGCACACTGGAAAGTCTAGGGAGAAACTCTGTGATGGCTCAGAGCACACTGCAACCTTTGACACTCTCACATAGCCAAGCAAAGATGTAGTCACCAGTCTTAAAATAGCATAAGTACAGTACTTCTGCAATCACAGTTACATAAACTAGTTGCTTGTTTTAAAGCCACCTTATTAAGGAACTCTTCATATTTTTATTAGAAGTGAATTTTGGCTGTAATACCTTTCAGACAGAGTTGGGAAAAAAGTTGTTTCATGCAAGGTGAAAATGAAAGCTGGAAACCAGCCTGAAGTGTTACTCTTTCCGTTCAAGCAATGATTATAAAATGTAAATAGTTTATTTTTGTAAACAGAATCGTTCTCAAAAGCTGCCTTTAATATTGTTTTAAGTGCAGCTAAATTAAATATTTTCTCAATTCCCACATACATGAGCTTGAACTGAATACACACTGTATTGACTTGCAACTGTCTTTGACTTGTTAAACCTACTGGGATAATTCTCTCTTTCCCCAGACTGCTTGCAAACACAAGCTGCATTTCAGAAATCAACTCTGCAACTTTATGTCACTGAAGATAATTGACCCCCAAATGCTTTCCAATATAATTTTCAGTTGCTGTGAAACTCTACAGCTGCAGTTTTATTAAAAGGATGTGAAATCAATCTTATTTTGATTGTTAGAATCAACTGTTATGATTGCTATGTTGTTCTTGTGTAGTGTATTGGAGATCTTAAAAGAGTTGAAAACATGCCAATGTTCTGTCTAGGGACAATGGTGTAAATAAGATCCAGGTCCATGGACTTCCATAAAGCTGTGTGCTTTTGCTGTGAGACTGCAGCACAGTGAGCATAAAGTACCACATGGGCAGATGTGATTCAGAAGTGACAACTCTGGCTACCTGGTTATTTCATGTACATATGTGAATGTATCTTGTACTACAGATGCATCTTCATGTCATTGTATAAATTACTTTATTATTTTAACCCTAGGTAGAATTGAAACAACTGCAAAAAAGCTACAAGGATTTGACAGATCAAATGAATCTCATTTTGTCCAAACGATTATGGTACATCATGATAGAGCAGTTCCTGATGAAGTATGTCTGGAGTAGCTGTGGTATGATCATGGTTGCTGTGCCCATCATCACTGCAACAGGATTTGCAGATGGCGGTAATACCATCTTTTACCTTATTTCTAAATGTTTCTTTAAAGTTATGTCCTCAAAAGACTGTAGTTCCCTTGAGTGCTGTTCACATTGGTTTATTTTTCACAGACTTTCTTACAACATCTGTGTCTTATATATAACTTGAAGGCATAGCGAGTCAGCTGAGCAAATGATCCAACTTGGAGTGTGTGATAAGTAGTCTGAAGTCAGGACTTCGAGGATCCTTGTATCACATGAAATTGTAATGATTATTGCAGTCTCCTTTTTCACTAGTCGCTGTTGGAATGGCAGGCTGATTTTTACAGTATCTTGCAAAATGATACTATGAACTTTCGTAGAGTGCTTATCTTCTCCTTCCATAAACCATAGTGTAATTACAGATAATTATAGGTAATTTTTCTCATTGTTGACCTGTTGGAAACTGCTGATTTTCCCTGACTCCCTGGGAGAAGGTAAAATTCAGGTTCCAGGCTAGGATGGAATAATTTTTGACATCTTATCACCGCTTAACTGGAAGTGAAATGAGACTCAAATAGTGGTGTTCCTGCAGATGCTATTAAAGAAAAAAAAGAGAGAGAGAGAGAGAGAAAAAACAAGAGAGCAAAAAGAAAAGTATTAAGGAGGGTTGTTGCTTGATTTGGTTTACCAGATAACATTTCCTCGTGCACAATTGCAACTTAATATATTATGAATTTTGTAGGATTCCTATAATATGAATCCTACAAAGTCGTCAGAAGGATTATGATGTTCTAACTTGTGTACTTTGAATTAGGAATGAGTGAATTCTTTTCTGTGCAGTAGTTCTGTTTCTTTCTTGGAAGTTATATTCCAAATCAGGACTACCCGAGTGGACAAGCTTTGTGTGAGCTGTAGGATGGCTTAGTGCAGTACCCACGTGGTTTAGCTGCTTCACTAAAAATTCATGCCAGTGCAGGGCTGGGTGCTCAGCTCTCTGAGCTGCTGTCCATCACATGGCTTAAAAGTGCACTTCATCAGACCCTGGCTGGGAGCAGCTTCAAAAATGTCAGGATGTCTTGTTCCAAACTGAAGAGGCTGTACAAAGGCATTTCACCTCTCAGTGAAGGTTATCAGCACAACAGAAAAAGTGGTAAGTGCCTTTCTGCTAGGATGGGAATGGGTACAACCAAGAAAAGGAGCATTTAGCCACATATTGTAAATATCTCCTTGGTATTACAGCACGAATAAAAAAAGACTTGTATTCATGGTAAACTAAATAATGTTCCTGTTACTCATGTTTGTTCTTTTGTTAAATACATTACAAATGTGGGAGAAAACAAAGATGCAGCAGTGGCTCACATTGTAAAACAGAATTATCTATTTGCTACCAGCGACTTAAACTATTAAAACATGGGGTGTATTATTGAGTGCTGGGGCTTACCATAATAGTGGTTCACAAACATAATGCTTGCAGCTGTCAAGACCAGTTTGAGGTATTACAGGTATTCAAAGAATCAAGCATACCTGAAATTACCATTGACCTTGCTTGGGAAAGTAGTGCTTTTTACCTCAGCAGATCAGACACAAGTTTGTTCACATCTGAAGGAAGAGGTAGTCGATTTATTGCTTTAGGATGAATTAGAAGACCTGGGGATATGTACAAAGCTAGTGCTATGGCCAGACTTGAGGCTGCAGTCGTAAAGCTAGAGATTTTGTGCACTTCCTCAGGGAGGAGAAAGAAAAAGTGAAAAAATAATTCTTCGATAATAAGAAAAAAGAACCTTCTTTGACAGTGATATTTCTGGCTGAAATTTTAAAATGTTGTTATATATTTCGATGAAGAATTTAGATGGCAAAAACAAGACTTCTGCTTGATAACATTTCTCATTATTTTTGTATTAAACCATTCACATTCCAAATGTTGTGTCTCAGTTTATGGAGAGTAACTATTTTTTGAAGCAAGACTTTGATTTCTCTAGACACTGAACATTTATTTTTGTTTATAAAATAAGTGTGACTATCAAATAAATGAAGAGGAAAATGGAAATGTTAGTTTCTATATAAAACAGAGACAATCTGTCGAAATGCAACACCTTGAAACACAGGAGGCCAGCCATATGAAAAATGTTTTGGACAAAAAGTTCAAGAAAAATTGTATCGGTGTGTTATATAATAGAAGAGCTTGTCTTTTGGGGCTATGAAATGCTCATAAATTCTATGTAATATCAATTTTTTAAATACCCCTAAATTGATTTATGCAGTGGCTTGTAGAGATCCTTATACTCTTGCTAGATGAGCTGGCCTGGGTGCTGGAAGCAGCCATCAGTAAATACTGCATTTACATTAAGGAGGAATGCTGCATCAGTGTAGTTAACCCATACCTGATTCCTAGATGATTTAATTGTGGTAGTTGTACATAGCTTAGGCTGCATAAGCCCAAAAAGATCAGCAAAAATTGGTTGTATCAGAAGTAAACAAACTTCAAAACCTCTTTTACTAATGAATTAGCTGAATTCTCCCTAGTCACTAAATATATTCTTCATGGAGTGGAAACTTTTTAAAGAACCACATCAGTAAGAATTTTGTAATCTTTCCTTTGCAAGAGCTCTTTGCGAGGCTTTTCTGTATTTTTTTAAAGACAAGTCTCTTATTGTGTCTCAGCAAGATTGCTGATTGTTGACAGTGTGGTGATGTAGAATGAAGTGAGAAAACATAATTAAAACCAGGAAAAATAACATAGATGTTCTGTGTATGTAAATATACACACACACACAGATATATATGAAAAGTTGTGATGTAGCACTTTTTTGTTAATTATTTCACTGTATTTCAATGAAATAATTAATTCAATGTAATTATTATTGTATTAAATAATTATTCCAGTTTATTTCACTGTAATAATAATTTAAAATAATAAATAATTAATTTATCTATTAATGATATATAATTAGATAATTATTCCAGTGTATTCCAGTGTATAATACAGTGTATTTCAATGATCTAGTTATGTAGGATTACCTTTATGGATGTGTAAATGAAAACAAAGTAACATTTAGATTTAAGTAATAAAGACAGAAAGATAAATCTGGCTTTGATACTGCCTGTAGATTCTCAGACACCAGATTTCTGGAGTCTGATCTGCCAGGAAAGTGAGAGTAAGAAAATGCAGTTTGGTCTACTCTTTAATTGCTTGGCTTAGCTCAGGAAATTTTTGGTCTCATTACACCTGCAAGGAATTCCTCCCAGATTTTCTTGATCGTGGGCACTGTGGAAATAATGGTTGTTAGTAACAATTGCTAGTACAGGAGTTGTCACAGTTGATCCACCTATTACCTGCTTAGCATGATTCCTAGCATCAGCTTAGTTTAGCAAAGGAACTAAAGAAAACCTTTACAAACTTTAGGGAAAAAAAAATCCAGATCCCATTCTGCAAAAGATTTAAGCAATATATGGAGATACATATAAAATTATGTGATGCAGAAAACAGTTTAGATCTTTCATTGTAAATCTTTTATGTGAAAAATCTTTAAGAGTGGTTTACTACACCACTGGTTTACTACACCAGTGATTTATATTTGCAATTATAAACACTGAAACAACATTTAGCCTGAAAATAGTCAGCCACTTCTTTTTAAATCTTGTTTCCTTCAGGAAACAAACATTACAAGTTTAATCTATGGGACCCATGGTGGTCATATATGATGATGTATGTAGATATGTAAAATATACTTACTTCTCAAGGATCTTCTATAAATTGTGCTGCTGTTTTCTCCTTGTCTCCTTGCCTAATGCTGCTGACATTCTTATGAGACAAGTCCTTTCTTTGGAGCAAGAGTATTCTTGTTAACAGGATGCAGTGTCATAAATAAAGCCTCACAACTTTGTTCTGAGGTCAGATGGAGAGAGAAACTTCATTGTGAGGGAGAGTTATCCTACTGAAACCATGCGTTTGATACCAAAAGAGTTTATTGCTTTCTTACAGAAATATAATCATATTGGCAGAGTTACACAAAATTTGAATGGTTCCTTCTAGATGAAGCCAGTAAATAAGTAAGGCTGAAAATTAATAATCACAAAAATGTCAAAAATTCTGTTAAAAATGATGTTAAAAATCTGTTTCAGATCATTGCTTAGGTTTTTCATATTTTGAAAATTTCATATTTCACTTTTTTAATATTTTGAAAAATTTATGTTGTATGATGATAGATTAAAAGGAAAACGATCCATGTAGATAAATATATAAAATAATAGAATGTTTTTCCTAACAAGGTGAATTACATATGTTCCCACTTATTCTCCAGTTCTTTCTGAAAGGCTATCTTCATAGAGTTAACTTTTTCTTAAAACAAAAAGCCAAAAAGTGCTCTATATAATAGCTCACACTGCAATAATAATTTCGTTTGTAGAGGTAATTCAGCAGAATATTTTAACAAAACTTTTTTACATTCAGAGTTGGAAGATGGCCAGAAACAGGCAATGGTTAGTGAAAGAACAGAAGCTTTTACGACATCACGAAACTTGCTGATCTCTGGAGCAGATGCTATTGAAAGGATTATGTCTTCGTACAAAGAGGTACTGTACATCCTGCATGCATGAAACAGAAGAGGAAAAAAATAAAAACCATTTCTATTTAATGTAAAATATTAATAAATGTAGTGCAGTTTTTAAAGGCAAATTCTATTGCAAGTAAATCCATGGAGGTCTTTGAACTGGTAGTTTGATCTTTAGGGTTAAGTTGACATAGTCTAAAGTGCATAGTTGCCTGTATGGTGCAATGTGTAGATGTCATTTTTAATACTTATGTTGAGGTGTCATCAGAGAGCAATAGAAGTTCCTGGAATATCAGTGATAAAAGTTCAAATTCCTCTTCTCTTTGGAGCACGGACCTGAATTTGGGCTGCCTGCCTTCAGTGTGCTGGGACTCTTCTGCTGGAAGTGTCATAAAAGCATTTAGTAGTTTAATTGTAAGAGCCTTTAAAGGTCTTCTAGTCCAGCCCCCTACCATGAGCAGAAACATCTTCAACTATTATTGGATTGCTCAGAGTCCCTTCCAACCTGACCTTGAATATTTCCAGAGATGGGATATCTCCACCTCACTAGGCAACCTGTTTCTGCATGAAGAACAAGGAGAATTGAATACTTATTTCCGGGCCACCTAAACTGTAAGGCTGTTTTCAGTATCTTGTAAACCTGTAAAATTGTAAATAATTTTTCAAAATAGAGAAATATTAGCAGGAAAAAGTTCACCTTTGGATACCAAGTAGTGTAGACGTACAGAATGCTCTAGAAGATCAGAAATGTTTCAGGTCCAGTAGAGCTGGGCTTTGATCTGTTGTCTCTTGTGGATGTCTTTAAATGCCAGCTGTTAAGCCAAAGAAATGTGAGGCAGTGCTGTTAATGTCAACATTGCCTTCTGAATGTTTGTTCTTCATATTATATAATTGATGTTTGCTTGTCCCTTTGGTGGGAGCCCCTTTTCCCAGTGCAGAGCAAGGAGGGACACATTAGCTAGGCAGCTAATCAAAGACTATGGATTCTGTTATTTGAAGTCCAGCCATAACAGCTACAGCTTTTTAAATTGTCAGAGGAGGGGTAGTTTGGCACCTTCAGATACAGACTTTGACAAAGTCAGTCTGTGCTGTTTCAGAAGTCCTTCTAAAGGGCTGAGATTTTTTTACCTATTCTCTTTTAGCTGTTCCTCTTCTTGTGATCTCTGCTCTCAAGATCCTGCCAGATAACCTTTTGTACACTGGCGTAATATCTATTTTGTTTTCAGCATTTAAGTAATTTATGAGAACTAGTATGAGTATATGCAGACTTAGAAAAATGGTTTTGTTTTTTGGCAAAAAAAGTACCCACAAAAGAGTAAAAGAACTGAACAAACTCACTTTGTCTATAACATGGTAAGATATTAATCCAGACAACATGAGACCAAAGAGCAGTTCTATGAATATCTTAATTTTACATTTACACTTCTTTTTGAGAGACACTGTAGTACTTCAACCACATTGTCATTCCTGTTTTGTGATTCAGGCAGTTTCCAAAGGACAGTGTACTTCAACCCATGTCAAGTGGTAGTGCAGTTCCAGTTCTTGTGCACCTCCTTCACCAAGGCAGCCTCCTTCAAGTCAGTGTAATTCACTGTGCAGATGAGGTGGGCTCAACTTTCCTTTGCAGTCAGTAGTTCAGTGATAGTAATTAGTGTTTGAACACTACAGTCACGGTATAGTAACATACCACACGTTATGGTTCCCCTGGGACACAGCTGGTACAAGTTTCATTTATCACATGCAGGATTCTCTCCATCATCCTCCAGTGAAATGATGGCCATGAGGCCAGAGCTAGTGCTCACTTCTCAGTCTGACACAAATAGTGAAACTTACAGAAGAATTATGGAATTATTTCCAGTTTTTTCAAATTATTGTGGAATTATGTATACTATAGTGGATGAACTCAGTCATGAGGTGGACATGTTTAACCACAGCAAGCCAAGGATCTTATAATTTTGATCTAATTTTGTTACTATTCTTATCCTCCCTGCAATTTGTATAAAAATGTATCCTTTTAAAAGCATCTAATAATACATTTAAAATAAAAAGTCTTGGCTTAATTCTTTACTACCAGCAGATGGAGGCAGTTCTTTGGGACCTCTTAAATAGCCCATGAACATGAAGTTACAAGGTCCAGAGATCTGTTGCTTCTGTCTTATCCCCCCTCCAAAAAAAAAAAAAGTGGAAGTCATTTAAGAGACATCACCATCTTAAAAATGCCCAGTTCTGTTCTAAGGTGTCAGATTTAGCATGGAGTTTATAGAAGACTCATTTTTGGTTTGTACTGTATTTTAGGTTGGGATGCCCTGGTGCTGCCTCTTTTATACGGAAAGCACACTTGTCCCACATGAGGTTTCAGGAATACAAGCAAGTAAACATAAGAAATTATAGATGCCATTTTTTCTCACTTCTGTGGACTTCTATTTTTGCTGGAAAATGCAAAGATTTTATTTTCTTGTGTACCAAACTCTTGGTTTTCAGATAAGTTAATAGCTGTTCTCTGTTCATTAGACTATAGAAATGAGCAGTGTCTACAATCTTGTCATTTATTGGAGTTATCATAACTTACATGGGCTTAACTCAAACTGTCCTTTCTGCTGATTACTAGGAGCTACAGATGGTGTATTGGTTAGCAAAGAATTTCAAGGAATGAAAATCAATAGTTGTTGATCAACATTTTTGCTCATGTTGGTCTTTGGCCAAACATTTCGTTTGTAGAATTTGTGAATTATAACTGAAATGAGACATTTGTTGTTTCTCAGGTCACTGAGCTAGCAGGCTACACTGCCCGTGTCTACAACATGTTTTCAGTCTTTGATGAGGTGAAGAGAGGCATCTACAAAAGAACTGCTGTTATTCAAGCATCTGTAAACAATAGCAGGAGTGAAGATAAAGCAGAGTTACACATTGATGGGCCCTTAGAAATCAAAGGTAATTAATTCATATTTGTATGAATTTCCCAGAGGCGGTGGGGGAGGCATGGAGCAGTGGGACAGGATGTGAACAGGGTTTCTTTTCTGTAACTAATCAGCCTCTCAGGCTTAATGCCCCAGAGACCATGCTGACTTCTATTTTAACCCCTTGCTACTTTATAACTCTGTTCTTATGGTGTGCTTTTCGAATACACAAAATGGCTCGAATGTTTTCTATAAAAACTTTTAATGGAAAGGTATTTCAGCTGTACTATTATATGTGATGTTTATGTTAGTGTTCTTACACTGACAGTGCCTATTTTTCTCAGACCGTTCATTTTTTTCAGAAAGCTGGGACTGTAACATTTTCATCTTCAACCATCACATTATTTTGTTAGAGGTAGGAAGAAAATGACAGGTTGGTTCAGTAGTTTCTCCCAAAAATACTATGTTCTCCACAATTAAAGATCAGCCTGTGTTCATTTTTTCATAATTTAGTGGGAATCTTCGACTGAAAATGACAACTTAACCCTTCTCCTGACCTCCCAAATGATCTGATCGATATATACTTTCTCCCTCCTGACCCCATCCTGTGTGGTGCCACCGTCTTTCTGTCTCCACCCTTCCTGGAGCATCTTCTGTGTACATCCATTTCTTACTGTGCTCCATTATGTGCCACCTCTCTCTGCCCATTGCATCCAGCTCCTCTCTGAGGTACTCAAAGGCAGATTTTTGCAATGGGTTTTTCCTCATTTTCCCAACATATTGTTTCTGCTGCTGCCCTCTGTGGTGTTGAAAAGCCTCATTTTCTTCCTTCAGCTTTTGAAAAGTTAATACTCAGTAGAGTTATAGGCCCCAAAGGGTTCTTTGTGAAATAACTTCTTGCAGTGATTTCAACAGTGCTGCCCTTCACCTCATATTTCTCAAAAGTCCTCTGACAAGGTTCATCATAACAAAGTGTGATGCAGCATGGTGGATAGGTATGGAGATAGATGATGTCTTAATCTTGTAGATCTTGGTAATACTTGGCTGATGTTAAAAGAAATGACATTTTATAACTGTTGCGTTTTGTCATGTACATGAGAAAAGGTTTGTAGTTCCTGGAGCAACGAAGTAATTTGGGGGCTCTTTTTAGGTAACTATGTTTAAAACCAAAACCAAATATAGTTCAGATATGCAAGTGGGCTCTTCATGTTCCCTTTAGGTCTATTGTATCTAAACTCCACTCTTCTTTTCTCTGCAGCCTTTTCCCAAGATTTCATTCCACTACAGTCACTTTTCATCAGTCTGAATTCCTCCTAAGCCATGGTGACTAGCATTTGCACTTGTGTAGTTGTAGCTCTCAGAGGCAGCTAGCCAAGACCAAGCATTGTGCCCAAGGATTTAAGAATTTAGGCCACATGAATCTAGGCCACAGGCTCCACACTTTCTATGACAAGTGCTATTGTAATACTGGTTTTCCTCCTCTCTTTCTGTCGCAATACTTCAGAAATCCCTGAAGAGTGGTTTGCCTGTGGATAAAAGTACATGTGCCCATATACTTGTATGTGTCTGCATGGCTAGAGAAGAAAAATCATAATATTCAGCTTCCCCAATGGCTCTTTGAACACATAATACTTTCTTCCTTTTGAATCATCCAGTATAAGTCTTCGTAACTAAGAAATGTCTGTTTTGTGCTTTGCATATACTGTTGTCAGTAAGAGTGTGAAAATATAAAAATGATAATAATATTTTACAGATAATAGCATTGCCTTATAGCATATTTAATTATTTAGAATGATAAAAATTAAATAGAATTTTGTACATCTTTTACAAATACTGTCAAATTGTATTTCTGATCACACATAAATATACTTTAAAAGCGTGCTTAAGTAGCAATCAAATGCTATGAAGTTAAGATTAGGAAATGACAATAAGTAAGTTTACTTAATTCTTACTAGTTGACTATATTTTTTCATTGATTTATTTTAACTACAATGTCCCCACAGTATCCAAGTAATTTCTTTTTAACAGAAAAATACTTTTTTCCCCATAATCTCATGCTGTTTTAAGTAAAACTTATTTTATGAAAAAAGAATACTTGGAGTGATGCATGGCATAAAAATTTCTGCCCAGGTTGTTATATTTTGTCAAAGTTGAAAGCAATTGAACAAACAGCCTCTAAATGAAAAATTTAGGACTAAACTTAAGTGAAGGAAATGCTGCCAGGGCCTTTTATAATTAACTAACTAACTTAGTTTTTGTTACTTTTCTTTGTTCAGATTAGTTTAAATTATAAATAAACAGCTTTCTAATACAAAGAGAAATGTCCTTCTTTTGCATCTTGTTCATAAAGTTAATTTCTAATATTTTTCTAGGAATCCAACTAGTTGGGTTCTGTTAGACAAAATCTTTAACATGTGACTGAGAAGTTAGTTTCATTCTACTGTTTCCAGGACAGCTAATATCAAAGTCCTTGTATTCCAGAGTATCCAGATGTCCAACAGAGATTGTATATTTCATTTGCCAGAAATCCAAAAGCCAAGTGTATCTACCTGACTAAAATATTACATGAGCTTCTGCAAATACTTACAAGACACATTTACAGTGTCTGTGGCACCAAAAAGAGATGGAAGCAAGCCATTAAATGTTTTCCCCTTTGGTCTCATTGCTGGAGGAGACTGAAAGGTTCTCTGGCTTTCAGAGCTGGTAGTGACTCCTAATTAAATCCAAATGAAGGTTAACTGGTTTGCCTGTGGCTAAGGCTGTCCTTGAACGTTTTTACTGTTTGGTATTAGACAGCTATTTAAAACAGAATGCATAGAATACAAGTAGAATTTGAATGAGCACATCTTTATGGTGCATCACACTTATGATGCATACTGTGCATTGTGTTTAGGATCAAATTTAGGTTTCAGCGCACATTCTTGGCTACTGTTGACAGTGTCTTTTGGACTAGCTAAGATTTATTAACCAGATTTTCCACTAGGGGAACCTGGAGCACATAAAAGAACTCTTTCAAACACCAGTCCTTACTTGAAAATATAGTCAGTTGTGCACAGAGGCTGTCACAAGTGGTTGCTTAATGGAGGATTTCACAAACTAATTTTTGGTTTTTTTTCTTTCTAGGTAAAGTAATTGATGTTGATCAAGGAATTATTTGTGAAAATGTTCCTATAATTACTCCGAATGGCGATGTGGTGGTTTCCAGACTAAACTTCAAAGTAAGATGATATGCAAGAATCTTCTGATTGTTGCCATCACATTAACATAAACAGCACAGAATTCATATACCTTATGTTAAGTACTTGGAGGAGCATATGGATAAAAGGGGAAGTCCAGAAAGGTAGGCATAGTAGCTCAATAGAGGCAGACATATGTAGTTTGTTCTACTTAGAGGAAGAAAAGGGAGGATTTCTGTTGCTGTTGCCAGGTGAAAAACTGAGATTTTCCAAGGTATATATGGGAATATACAGAGCATCCATCTTTAGTCTATTTCAATCAAATTGGAATGCTTTATTTACAAAGGTTCCTTTAAAAGTCTTAGGCCACAGCAACAATGAAGAAATCAAGCCCATAGTTTTTCCTGATCACCACAAAGAGCAGTACTGACTAATAGCTGACAGCATAGTTCACAATTCCAGTTGGGCAGCATTTACTCAGTAGAAACTTGTATTTTTTTTAGAAACCTATTCCAGACACCTCTTGGTACCTGCTCACAATTTTAATGAGTGACCTTTACTGAATTAGTCCCATATGTATCCTGATCTGATGTTCCAGTGCAGATGTTGTTCTTTTTAAAAAGAGTTGAAGTTACCAGAAGTAAATGTAACAATTCCAGCAGATCTTTTAATTTAGGTAAAGCAGCACGTTCTTTTTCCTCTGAATTAGGAACTAGGAGGAAGGGGTCCTAGCTATGGCAAAACTTGTAACATCTTCAGTGTAGGAATATCAGAATTGTAAAATTACAACCTTATTCTCAAGCAGACATTTTTATTTATTCATTTGCCTCAAGAGACAGAAACAAAGAAAATAGATAAGTCAGTATATTTCTGTAAAACATAGATAATGACATTGTGATTATGCATAACTATACACTCATGTATACACAGGGTAACAGTCAAATGAGTAAAAAAAAATCACTTGGCATCACAGCAAAGTTAACATAGTTAATTAAGTGGCAAATGGCAATGTGAAATAAATTTTCCAAATTACTTGATTGGCCTCCCATACCTGCAGTTAACATCACAGATAGGCACAGTACTGCTTGAAACACTGTTAACATCTTTGGACCTAATCTGTATTAGAAGAATTGATTCTGACTGTGATGTATTGATGTGGTAATATAATCTTATTACATATTACATTATGTGTATATAATAATATAATACTATAAATACTACTACTATATCTACTGTAAACATTAGTTTATAGAGATACTTAGATAAAATAGAAATTATTTTCATTCTCTCAGCCCACATATGTTATCTAATGCCACTGTTTCCAGAATGGTTGTATGAATACATGCAGCTAATCAATGAAATTGGTTCACAATTTTATATAAATGCTGATGTTTCCCCTCTTAGGGGTCTTTGACTCTTGTGCCACATACACTGTGTAGTAACATCTTTGAATTTTCATCCCCTTTTCAGGTTGAGGAGGGGATGAATCTTCTAATCACTGGGCCCAATGGCTGTGGAAAGAGTTCACTCTTCAGAATTTTAAGTGGTCTGTGGCCTGTGTATGAAGGAGTTCTCTACAAGCCCCCTCCACAACACATGTTTTATATACCACAGAGGTATGTGTCTTGCTGAAGGTGATACTTCTTATCTGGTTACATGAAGTTTGACCCTTCTTCTCATATTTCTAATCTGTGATGTGTACATCCAAGTTAAAAGGTAGTAAGCACAACCTCAGGTGTGTGAAGTGTGTTTATAAAAAGAGATCTTTTCTCATTAGTGATGTGACATCATTAGTCATTGGAAAGGGCTCACATACACTTGTGTTGGAGCTTCTGTTCCTCAGATTGCTAAAGTTCTGGATAGTTGGGGATCATGGGAATGGACTGGAGTCTGAAAGAAATTTGAAATAGACCTAGTATATGTCAAATCTGATTTATTTTAAAACCAAGGATTAAAACAATTGACAGTGGTTTGATTCTTAAGTGTCAAAGTAACCAAAACTTAACTTTCACACTGCAAGACCACAATCCAATTGCACAGTAACTGCAGACTTCCTTTTTAATATTATTTGCTTATTTCACTAATGGAAACTTGGCTTTGTTCTGCTTTCTTTGTACTCTGACAAGCTGTTGGACTCTCAGTATATGCTCTTGTGCAATTGGTTCTAGAATATCTCCTTAGAGACATATAACTATGTTGTTTTGCAAAAGCAAAGTCAAACACTGAATCTTTGCTTCCTGTAGTTCATTTGTTCCCATGGGCAAAAGAAGTATTCATGCTAACAGTTTTTAGCCTTGTTTAAAAAGTGCAAGATATTAAGATGAATGGAATCTAGTGAACTAATCAGTAGATTTTCCTTGCTACAGGTGAAGCTAGCAAAGAACACTGCTCTGTTTTTTTCAAATATCTGTATAAATAATTGCTAGCCATTGACATTTTCCTGATTCACTCAAGACTTTTATTCAGGAGTTTGGAGCAAAATGCTTTATTAAATGTCTTTCAAAACATTATTTCAGAATACCCATTGTGCGGAACATTCTTAAAACTGATTTACTTAGAACAAAATCTAATTTGAATTTTTTTCCTGAAGAAAATCTTGAGTTTCAGCCATTTCCTACCTCTGTGTGATCCCAGCCCCTACTCAGATCAACATCCATGGCTGACTTGCTTACAGCCCTTTCCATTTACTTACATTCCCTTTATCTATGAAAGCAGACTCACCTTGCATTCGGGAGGATTTGCCAAGGTGCTGGTTGAGGGGGTTGCATCACATCTGCTGGGTTTTCATTTCCATAAACATGGTTCTTTGTTGTAGCTGCTTCTCCTAACTATGAAGTGCTGGAAGAGTTTGTTCAGCAAACCTCTTCTGTGAAACCTCCCAAAAGGTTTTAGTCAGAATTCACCCAACGTCTTTTCAGCCCTCCGTGACCAAAGCCATGTAGGGATTGGCATATGCAGTCCATCCTAGTAGGATCCCAAATAGGAAGGGTCCTGCTGCTATGTCCTTACAGCATCCAAGGGCCACTGCCTTAGCTCAGCTTTGTGTCTTCGTGAGCTCTGTGCTTCCCTTCCCAAGGGACAGAGCAGTGTCTGGGTAAATGGGGCAACAGTGAGTGACAGAGAGGGCTCTTCTAAAGTGCTACACCTTGGCTGTGGCTGAAGATTCTGCAGTCTACTCTGGAAACAATTCAGCTGTGTCAGAGTGCGTTTTGTACTCTCAGAAATGTGGTCTGTCACTCCTAAGTGTCTTGTATTTGTGCAGGGACTGAGTCTGAATCTTGTAGGGATTTCTGGGTTAATGTGGCTGAAGGGGTTGATAAAAGACAACAGTTTGTTCAGCTGTCCTTAAGGATCTCAAATTGCTTTTTTGCCCAGTGTATTTGTTCTTTGGGCATACAGAGTCTTCAATGAATATCTGAGATACTGTGAATTACTTGAAGGGCATCCAGCTTTACCTTGAAGTTTGTACATTTTAGGATGAGATTTGCAACAGATCTGCTGGAGTTTTAGGGGTTTTGTGTAGATTGCCTTACATGGTCCGGGCTTTTTTCTTTTTTTGCCTGTAATCTACCTGTGAGTGTTTTAACAGTCCTTTTATTTGTGGACTAAAATAAATCACACATTGATTTATTTTGATGGGGTTTTTTGTCTATCCCTGGCTCTAGTATACATTTAGAATTTTTGTACTGGTTTGTAAATTGTCCTGAAATCCCCAAATTAAAGACGTTTGTTTTGTAAAGTCCTGCTGGTGCAACCATTTTGCTTATCAACCCTATGCAAATTGCTGCTTTATCAGGATTACTTTGTGTTTGTTTATTTTTGTTAGGCATAATTCTGTGAATTCTAGACTAAAGAATAGAGTGCCCTGCCTATATTTCATCATGTTTGTATTTCATCATAACTTTAGGGAAAACAGTTCCTGTCAATCTGGAAAATGTTCCAGAAAATGTTTCAGACTGACAGGATCTGGGTGGTGGTAGGATGGGATCAACTGGCACCAGCCTACCTCACTGTTTTGTTTGGTGGGTAGGTGAAACTGTGGTACAGAAGAAAGCTCTTGAATTGGTGGATGTCCATCAGAGTAGCAGGTTAGGATGCTGTGTTTATTTATATACATTACATCTCTGGTCTAAGACATAGCAGATGGCTTTCCGTTAGTGGACACAGTTACCACTGAAGCATCTGCATTCTTGTGGCTGAGTTTAATTCTGCATCAGCCCATTTTGAGTCAAGTGTGGGAAACCTTGTCTACACACATGAATGATGGAGAACACAGTGACTACTGAGTAACAGAATATTCCTCAGTAAATAGGAGCTTGCTGAAAAGATTTTTTTTATTTCCGTTTTTTAATATTCCAGCATAGTATTCCAAAAATGTGTGGGAAATCGTGTGTCTTTTTCGAGTTCAAAAGCTACATACAAAACTATGATTTATTAAAATATGAATTAGCTCATTGTATATTTCAAATTTCACCCACACTACAGGCACTTTGTAGTAAGCACTACTTAGTGGTTTGTCGGCTTTAAAACAGAGCCCTAAGAATCCCTGTCTTTTTGGGTTTTTAGACTACTTAGCATGATTATACTCTTTTTTTTTTATCTTTTGCTGTGAATCGTTGTGAGGGCTTTTTTCCTCCCCTTATATAGGCCTAGGCCTTGCAGAATTTATCTGGCATCAGTCACAATTCTGGTGGATGCTGATGGGACGAGCTGCCGTTTTGGGAACAGGGTGAGAAAAGCCTAGCAATTTCAGGGGCTCTCCACTGTCCCTGACAGGCCTGTCCAAGAGGAGAGTGTCCAGAACGGGGGGTGGGCAAAAGAGATGGAGGCTTGAAGAGCCCTTAAGCAGTCCAGCATCATTTGGTGCCTGAGCAGCTTGTTGTTTCAGTGCTAGGAGCTGGTCACCAGTTGTCAGATCTCACTGGGGACTCAGAAACTGGAAGAGTGTACGTTCTTACCCTTTCTTCTACTTCTCTCTGTCCCTCTTTTGCAAAGTAAAATTCATTTGTGTTAACCATCTCTTTGCATTCTTCTTTGAATCAACTGGCCAAGAATGTAGCATGAATGAAAAAATAAACACTTGTGGCACTCTAGCTGATAAGGAATCATAGTTCAAATCAGAATCCAGAAACATAATTTTAAATAATAAATAATGAACAAAAGTATGTAGTGGGTAACATGAGTACTGATGCTGAAGAAATATCACACACACAGAATCATTGGGTTGGAAGAGACCTTTGAGATCGTGCCCTAATACCTTAACTAGACCATGGCACTGAGTGCCACATCCAGTTCTTTTTTAAACACATCCAGGGATGGTGACTCCACCACTTCCCCGGGCAGACAATTCCAGTACTTTATCATTCTTTCCATAAAAAACTTTTTCCTAATATCCAACCTGTATTTTACCTTTGGTGCGTCCTAAGACTATGTCCTCCTGTTCTGTCATTTGCTGCCTGGAAAAAGAGACCAACCCTCACCTGACTACACCCATCATTCAGGAAGTTGTAGAGTGACACAAGATGTATCTGATGAAGCCTTTCAGCAATTAGCCTTTCCCAGCTTATCCGAAAGTAGCCTAATTCTCCAGACTGCTCCCTCTTTCTACTCTGTTGGTCTTATACTTGGGAGGAGACTCCATCTTCATGGAATTAGCTCTAGCACACAATTCCTCCTAGCATTTACTCCAGCTTTTCTTGCTCTCCAACTAAAAGTCTCAGCTTTTTCAGTTGTAAGGAAGCAGATTCTGCACATTAGCTCTCATTTCCTTAGTTTGATATAAAGGCCAGCAAAACTGCAAACCTACGTACTTGCAGGTTACCTTGACAACAGCACAGGAATATTCCTTAATATCTCTGCACCATAAGTTGCAGTCAAGCTCTAATTACCACTGGATTATTGATATAAATTGTTAGTAATTTTCTGCCTGCTGTGTCATATTG
>VWYI01045090.1:0-13619 GCA_013399455.1 Anthoscopus minutus
CCATGAAGATGATCAGAGGGATGGAGCACTTCTCTCATGAAGACAGACTGGGAGGGCTGGGATTGTCCAGCATGGGGAACAGAAGACTTTGTGGAGACCTTATTGCACCCTTCCAGTACCATTAGGAGGGAGGGAGACTTTATAAAGGCAGATAGAGACAGGACAAAGGGCGGTGGTTTTAAGCTTTTAAAACTATTGAAAGAGGACAGTTTTAAATACTCAGAGGGTGGTGAAGCGTGGAACAGGTTGCCCAGAGAAGCTGTGGATGACCTATCCCTGCAAGTTTTCAAGGCCAGGCTGGATGGTGCCCTAAGCAACCTGATCTAGTGAATAGCATCCCTGCCCACGGCAGGGCAGTTGGAACTAGATTAACTTTAAGATCCCTTCCAACCCAAACCTAAAATTTTATGGTTCTATATTTAATAAAAGTTGCAAGATACATATTTTAATCTATGGTATAGAGTACCGTTACGTAACAGTCTTATCTATTAGGGAGACTTCGGGCAAGAAGTTCTAGCACTTCTTGTAGGATACTGTCCTAGAAAGTTAAGAAGTGTGATCCTTTTGTGTTTCAACTCTGGCTAATTCGCTTAAGTTTTTGACTCTGTCAACACTTTATTTTCATGTCTTTACTGTGATTTTACTGCAGTGTTTTAGATATTGGCATAACATGATTTTTGACCATCCCAGGGACAACATTAAAGCTACTTGGGCTAAGTAAATGCATAAACATATACAAATTATTTATAAAGCTGTTCAGCAGCAAAAGGCACTGCCATGAGAGAAGTGAATAATAGAACCTTGCTTATCTGCCTGTGTTCATAATGTTTGTTCTCTGAGAAAACCTATCATCCTAGCTTGTCAAAGCAGTGGTAATCTACGAATAGAATACAAAACTACCTGACAACAGAGTTGAAACTGAAAGCAGTACTTGAAGATGACAGCCAGTATTCACAAACACAAGTTTTCTGTGCAAGCTCTAATTACAGTGAAACGTAATGCACTGCTTCAGGACAAGATCCCAACATGCTAACAGAAGGATCTAAACTGACTGTTTTGTTGATTCAGAGGCTTTTCTTTAAAAAAACCAACCTACTTACACTTTAAGCCTGTTTTAAGATGGGTGGTTACAGACCACCTTTAAGAACACCTATTGCACACACACGATACATTTATGAAAGACTACATTAATGAAGGACTTTTGAGTCATCCAAAAAAATGAAAGAAATTATTACTTTCTTGTTATTGAAAAAATGGCACAAAACACACAGAAAAGCTTGCTTTAAATATGTATTAGGATAGGCACTGGTGGAAGGAAAGAGTTTGGAATGGTTTGCAACAGAACTTATGGAAAAAATTACACATTTCATAGCTGTGTACTGTGCCTCAGCTGCAGACATTGCTTTGTTATGCTGGTTAATCCATTTCTCAAGTAAGCGACCTTTTATCCTGTTCCTTGGGACACCTCTTAGGTAGCCACCAGCAAGTGGCTCAGTCTTGACTTAGAGAGTACATTGTTTAGAAAACAAAGATTTTGGAAACATAAAAAATGCACCGCTTCTAACAGTCTTGTTACATGTAATACACACACACACAAGCCCACCTTTTCCCAAGAAGAAAGAATGACATACGAAGAAGTGTAAATGACATAAATATGGTACTTGCATGCAGTTCAGCTACTTTGTTTTGGGAGTACTCACTGTAGTTCAAAAAGCCTTGAGTTATTTACAAAAATACACACCAAGCAGTATTTCCTGGCATTTAAATGATACAGAGATACAAGACTCATTAAAGTAACATAACAAAAAGAGTTCATGGCTGCTGGACTGGTAATACTTTGTTCCTTGAGACTTACCAGCTACTCTGCTTGATCCGTCCCACCCAGGAACTGGCTGTGCTGTTCGTGAATAGAGGGTTGGGAGTTCAGGGATCTGGGAGTAAATGTAACTTACTGCATCTGGTGTCAGAGAACAGGAAACAGTTAGATTCGTGCTACGAGCCCCAGTGGCTTCATTGCTTAGACAGCAGTGTTGTCAGACATGACAATAGTCACTGGAGCTTTGTACTAGATAATTGGATCAAAGCAAACAAAGTGCAAAGCCACTGTCCTGTGATTGGTGTTCAATAGACTAGCTGAGGCAGGAGGGAATGGGTCCAGATGACTCAAACCTTATGTCAGATGAGCACATAAAATTATTTGTCAGGAGGTTCTGGATTTATCAAGTCTGTGAGCTTTAAAATGGGGAGTGGGGTGGGAAAGGTAAGGAACAAACCCAATGTGATACCCACAATACATGACATTTCAAATAGAGATATAAAAGCCTAAAAATGCTAGTGCTAACACAATAGGATAAGAAAACAAGCTCTTTTGTACCAGTTGTTTCCAATATTACTAAATTAGAACTTGCCTTTTTGTTCTTAAAGCTGAAATTTAGCTAATAATAAAATCTCATATGGATACCAATAGGGTACTTGTTTTGGTCTTCAGTAGGTATATGCTTCTGCCAGTGTTGCAATGCCATCATTCATTAATAAATCCTGTATTAGTAGAAGCTATCTTAAATGATTGACTTGTTTTACATTTGAGATTATGGCTGCTTATCATAAGCTATATGTATGCTTTAGAAGACATATTAAATGTTAAAGTATTTCCTTGGAGATATTTCATGGCTGGGTTAAATGTGACTAGTATTTATTGTTCTGCTTGAATTCAGTGGCTGAGCTAAGAGAAGAGCGCAGGGGAGAGACGTGCAAATAACCGATTTAAGGTTCAGGCACAAAACCAAAACAAACAAAACAACAAAAAAAAATCACATTCTTTCCTATCAACTGGAAATGTTTTCAGCTCTGTATGGAAAATGGTTAAATGTCTGTTCAAATTTAAAATCCTATTTAGTGTGAAACAGAGCATTCTTTTTCCTCCAAGAGTATTTTGTCAGTTCAATGTATAATTTGTCAGGCCCTTGATAATGCCTAGCCTATGTGTCAGGGTAAGAAGCAAAATCTCCCTTCCCTGAAGCCTCTTGTTGTTATAAGCAGGTGAGAGAGGTTGACCAGTGCAGACCATAAAAGGGAACTGGTGAAATGAGAGAGAAAATGAAATGTTCTGTTGTAACCTGCTTGACTGCATCTGGTTAAGGAAGATACTTTCATCACATTTCCTATGGGCTAATACCCATCCCAGAAAAAAATACCTACACCTGGTAGCATCCTCAGTAAGGATATGATGTGCCACCTCTAACCCCAAAGCTTTTTTGGCAGGAAAATTTGGCCTGATATAGGTGAAATGGTTTTACTCCCATAGTAGTCAGTGGCTGTACTACTGGATGCTGAAAAATAAGACCTCAGGATGAAACTCTGACCCTTTCTGGACCACTGTAGGTAACTCAGGTAAGGAGTCCTCTTTCCTCCCTTATAGTGTCAGAAAAGTAAGGCACAGATGCACAGTTCAAATTCATTTTAACCTCCCACAAATTCAGTATATAAATGACTTCAGTTTGTAGCAGATGAATTGGAAAAAATCCCCAAGCCTGTCCAGGGAGATGTTATTTTATTTCATATTTCAGGAGACAAATGGCAGACTTGGCAAATGAATTTTTGTCAGTTCAATGCATATTGTATCCTCAAAGTTTTATATTTTTGGCAGTAGAATCTAGGAAAAATAATTGTTTAAGTCACACAGCTGACTGAGCAATGGCCAGCAACAGCTGCTTTCTTTTGCAAGGTTACTTGCCTCTAATGAGAAATTGGTACAATGCTTGGTGCTGTTGCTGTGGGAAATATCACCAGCAAATGAGTAGGCCATTATTGAAAACTAAAGTACAAAGAACTCAGAAGTGGGGACTGTGTTTCTGGTCCAGGGAAAGAAGGCACTTTGTGTTCTGGAATTAGCACAAACATAGTAATTATTCATCCCACAGAGTGTCCTTTTGGAATAGTCGTTTCAGCGCATACTCATCCAGTGACTGAGTGACAGATGTGTCACATGTATTACATGTCATAATCAATGCGGACTTGAACTGCTTAACTAATCATCCTCACTTCTTTTGCAGTTCATGAGGATCAATAGGCATCGCTAGGGTACAGTTCTCATATGAAGACACTGCAGGAGGCAAAATTCTTTGCAAATATTTATGTTTCCCCCAGTGCCTATAGGGGTAACTGAGAATTGCTGACATCTGGCAGTAGGGAAAATCAGTTGAAAAGCTTGATGGTGAAACTCTCACTTTGATGTGGTAGATGTCTGTGGACTGTAGTAACCTGTTGGTTTTTTGTTTGATTTTTTTTTTCCTTATGTCCTGCTTTAGGAGACTGTACTCAGCTATGCGTTAGATGCTGTTAGTACTAAGTTATTTAGAAATTACTCTGTATGTTAATTATAATAAAATATTTTTAAAATTATCTTCAAGGCTATAATCTGTCATTGTCATGAGAAGGGAATGCTGGGAGGGCAGTACAATTCTCATGTAGTTCCTTCTGAAACCAGTGGTAGTGCCACATGTAGGGTCAAATAGGGTATTTGACTTACAGTCAAATAGGGTATTGGACTGTAAGTTGGGGTTGGTTAATTCTGCCAGTTCCTGTCTGGTGTTGCTGCCACACCCACCCAGCCTCCAAACAAAGCAAATATGCTCACTTCCCTTTATCTCACTGGCAACAAGGTCTCTTTCATTTAGCACCTTTAAATGGATGTAAGAGGCTAATTTTACAAGGAATGGATGAGATGCAAATTAGCGTTTTGTTCACATGAGAAAACTGAACACAAATAACATTTGAATAGACTGCACTCAATATCTTCATTCAATCTTTGATAAGTTATTAATATCTAGGGATACCATAAAACAAGCTCTGTATCTTTTTGTACTACTTGCAACAAAATGAATTTTAGGAGTACGGCAATCTTCCAGGTTAACAGACAGACAAGTGCTTGGCAAAACATAAGGGGCAAGGTAGTCCTCTAAGGGTGCATGCACAAAACCAAATCTTCAGAACTGCTCCAAATAGCCCCCACACAGAGGCTTGTGGTCAAATGCCAGATGGATTAATTTTCCAACAGACGGATTCTCTTTAAAAAGTCTGAGACCACTAAAATTAGTGTTGCATCTTCTGCAAATAGTGACTCATAGGGCTGGGAGTTTGTTCCACTGACACAGCTCTCTGGGGCTGCATGGGACTGCATCAGGACAGTGATTTTGGACCTCCCACCATGTTTGTAAGAACATCAGTGGAGGCTTTTGCTGGAAGCTAAATAGTCTGGGTCTGACTTACTAAATCATGCTTTAAACAAACGACGGTTGGGGTCCACAGCTGACACTTGTACATCCATAAGCAACAGGGTGGATCAGTGCATCTGCCAGAGCAGTAAGAAATGCTTCCCAACTCTTTTTGAAGGCAGAAGCCCAAGGTCAGTGGGCTATCTCAAGTGCGTGTATACCAATGTATGTAATATGGACAACAAGCAGGAGGAACTAGAGCCTTGTGCCCAGTGTGAAGGATGCCAGAAGAATCACAGAAACTTGATGGGAAAACTCACATGATGAGGAGCCCACAATGGACGGCTACAAATATTTTCAGAAAGATATAAAAGGAAGAGGAGGATGCAGAGTTGCACTTTATGTGACAGAGATATTTGCATGTATAGAGGAGAGCTGTGAAGACCATGCCAGTTCTATTTAACTAATGCCTTAGGATCATGATTAGAGGAGTTATCACAAAGGAGGGTGTTATGCACTGACCTCCCCATCAGGATGATGAAACCAGCAAAACCTTACTGTGGCTGCTCAGTGAAGTCTGGGGCCAACTGAGCCCATTCTTCATAAGTCATTTCAATTACCCACACATTTGTCGGGGAAAAAACAAACAACCAAACTGTGTACATGCCATTCCATCACATTGGAATGTCTTAAGGACTCCTTGTTCCTAGACGCTGGACGTGCTAACTAGGAGCAGCACATTGCTAGATTTAATGCTTGCAAGCCAAGAAGCTTTATTTGACTTACATTGGTAGCCTAACTACCAATGATACCTTGGATACAGTGAGCAAACACTGTGGAGTTTAAGGTCCTGCTTAGAACACTGAAGACCAGCAGTAGGATAAAGACCTTAAATTTTAGAAGAGATAACTTTAATATTCCAAGAGCCTAGCTGTGAGATATTTCCATTGGAAGCATCCATGAAAATCAAAGGAGTTTGTGAGTGCTGGGAGTTGTTTGGGAGTGCCTGCTGAAAGCACAAGAATGGTCTACTCCTTACAAAGGCAAAGGAAGAAATCTAAACAAAAGAGTTCCCTGGCTTAACAATGAACTGTTAGGTGTAATTAAAAGCAGAAAAAGCAATATACTGGTTATGGAGAGGCAGCCAATTAGCCACTGAGCACTACAAGCACCTTGCTAGGCAGATGCAGAGATGCAGCCAGGAAGGTTAAGGATCAGCTAGAAATACAGCTGGCAAAAAATGTCAAGAGGAAAGGGTTCTTCAGTATTTGTGAGCAGTAAGCAGTAGGAAAGACACGAGACCATCTGCTTAAAGAGGTCTACTTACTAGCAAGAAAGCTAGTCACTAATAATGGTGACTAGTCAGATTTCTCAGTACCTTTTTTGTCCATAAATATATAAATTCACACCCTAGAGAGTTAAGAAAATGCCTGACATTTTTTTAAGGAGACTGTCTACAATATTTGAAAGACACAAAGATTAGGACATGTCCCTGATGACTAGAAGAGGTAAAAATACCACAGGAATGGACCGAAAGAGGACCCAGGAAACTGGAGGCACTACAGTCTTTGCCCCTATGGCAAGTGACAGAATGAATCCTCCTAGAAACCACTGCAAAACAAATGAAGCCGATAACTGGGAAAAGCCATAATGGATTTACCATGGACAAATCATGACAGACTAAACGAATCACCTTCTACAACATAATAACATCTTCTATTGACACAGGAAGAGCAGTGGATGATGCTTATTTAGACTTCAGTAAAGCTTTTGACACCACTTCCCACACAGTTCTGACCAAGACTGATTAAGTGGTGCTGGAGATGGGTAAGAAATTGACTCACGTGTCACACTCCAAGGTGGTGATAAATGGTTTTCACTCAGGTAGCCAGAGGTGCTGTAACTGTGACAGCTCTAGATGGAGACTGAATTTAAAAGTTATCAAAAGCCAACAAAAGCCTACAACTGAAAGTCAGTCTCTGATGAATTTTTACAGGACATGTGGAAAGAACTCTTCAAAGAGCTGTACTTGACTCCTCTGAGGGCATGCTGGTCTGTTGTGCTCTTGGGCTGCACAGCTGGTCAAGACCAGAGGAGAGAAAACCAGAAGAGTCTCTGAACAATGTTCAGGGTACTAAATAATTCAGGTCAGGTTTCCTAGACCACTTCTTGGCTAAATATATGCTAATACACACAAAATTCAAACAGAGGTTGTGCAAAACATTCAATTATTGTAATTGTGGCTTCTGTATGTTGGCTGAAGACGTAGCATACAGTTTGCATACAAATGCCCAAATATTGCAGAGAATGCATTTACCTCTAAGGCAAATTCAGCAGACAAGGGAGTTACATCAGATCTTCATGTGCCTTTTATTTCAAATATACATTGAGACATAAAGATATACACATAGAGCTCTCTCCTTTCCATTTGTTCATGATGTGCATGCAGCATAGCACTGCAGCATCCCTAGTTTTGCTGCAGACCTGAGCACCAACAAATGATGTAATGCCTAGCATAATCTCAGACCTTGTTTAATGGATAGCTTGTCAGCTGCAAGCTGCTACAGAGCTGGCAGTCACAACTGAAGGTGACAGGGCCACAGCTTCCAGCCTCAGCATTTCTGCTCTACTTTTACAAAGTGATTTATGAAGGCACTCTGTTTGTACCCTGGAAAATGTGGAATTTGTGTTAATTGTGCCTGGATGATTCCAAGCTCAGAAATTCTCACTGCCAAATACAGCTTTTTTTTCTATGCAGGCTGTGAAGGACACAGAGAATCACTTCATCAGTCACTGGTGGTCAACATGACTTCTCCCCTTCCCTTAATAGCCTTTGTTTGGACCTCTCTAGGCTCTGAACATCCTCTAGTTGTGCTTCCTGCACACTCAAAATCTCTGTCACCACCATATAGACAGCACAAAATTATAAACAGGAACAAAATGGTGACATAAATAAATTTTTCTGCTGTTGATGCATTTACAATAAGGGAACATAGAACAAACAAACATGAGATGTATGGACTTTCATGATGCAGCAGCAACTGAAGAAATTGTCCAGGTCGTTGTTTGTGTCTGTGTTTTACATAGCTTTCCTGGGTTATCCAATGGCTCCTACCTTTTTCCTCTGCAGCATGTGTTGTCAGACAGATGGCTGATCTGCAGCAACAAAGCAAGTTCTATGTGGTTTTGAAGGAGAGGAAAAATCTATGGCACCAAAGTGGTCACAGCTATGTAGGTTTTCTTCCTGCTCTGATGAGCTACCCTCTCAGACCACTGCCAGAATGAATACAGAGGACTGGCTCAGCTTGTACCTTGTGAAGATGCAGGGCTGCATTGTGCCTGCAGTGGGAGGGCTAAAAGGACAGCCTCCAGCCTCAGTCATCTGTAGAGGACCAGAAAACAGGACTACCTAGCCCACCTCAGCCCACAAGGACTAGCTGCCAAGTGGAAGGGACAAGATATGTAATGCCAATGGTATTGAAGAGAAGAGGAACTAGTTAACTTAGATGTAACCCCCTGCTCTATTTGCTTGCAAGAGTTGCTTTCTTCTCTTTGACATATTTTTGTAGTTTGTAACCTTTCAGAAATTATAAGCTGTTCTTAATTCTGGCTCAGTCAGGAAGGGATCCACCGAAAGCAGGCAAAATCTGGAGGGCAGGAGGGTTCCTTTTGAACCTAATGAAATACTACATTGCTACATGCCTTCAGGGAAACTACCACTTCATGATTGTTATCTGAGGTTTGCTTTAGTTTATTTGCTATTAGACACATGAAGAGGCAGACTACACCTTGCAGGAGTCATAGAAGCTCCTGAGCACTTTGGTTGCTAATTCCTGCAGGCACTGCTCCTATTTCATAAACTTACTAATGACCATGGTGTAACTTTGCATAGGTACAAAATATTTGCAATTACCACTTTGTGATAGCCAAAGTCAAATCCTTCAAAGGCAAGGAAGACTGAGCTCTTACTGTAGAACATACTATCTGTGAATTTTTTTTTTTGACAATAGCATTTAACAGAAAAATTGGATTATATTGCTAGCAGGAGTGAAAATTTCTGAACTAGGTCTTTGACTTAAAAAAAAGCCCTCCTTAGTAAGTAATATTAATCACCTGGAAAAGACAGCTCTAAGTCAACTCAAATACTACATACTAACTTTCACTGTGTCCCAGTGTTTTAATGTTGGGATCATCCTACATATTCCTTATCTACATTCACAATACAGTTGACAGCAGCTGGAGGAGGTAGCCTTAACCTCATTACTTTGTCAGTTCAAAGACATGTACTGAAAATGAGTATCTGGTGCATGTATTTATCTGCAGACGCCTTAGCATGATGTCCTTCCAGGGTCCTAAGGGTCCTGGGATGGCACTACAAGGGTCTCTCTATCTTCCTGAGAGCCATGCATGTTATTTGTTCACTCAGACATCTAAATTTCTAGCTCACACTTTGACTAGATCACACTTTGTATGACACTGAGTTAATAAGCTAGATACTACTAATCTTCATCCAACCAAGTGAGGTTTTCCTTCTGCAAGAATCATCATGTGGAGAATATTGTTCATGAGTGAAATAATCTGTTTTTAATAGTTGTTCCTCTATAATAGGAATTGTCCTCATAGAATTTAGCTGTTGATGAACAGAGCATGAGCACATGCAATGAAGAAGATTGACCAGAGAGAGGTGAGGAGTCTGCAGTGCAGAGCTATCACATGGTGAAAGGGGTCAATAACACTGAAATAGTATGATGTCTGCTTTAAGTTATTAATGCTGTTCTTTCCCTTTTTGTGAGCATAAGAAGAGGTGGAACTCTGCCAAAGCAATACTGTTTTACCACAATACTGACGTTTGTGCTTGCATTATAGAAATACCAAAGAAAAAGGTATAGTAAAAACCCTTGTTAAACTCAAAGCTATTCAATAATAAAAAGGCACTTACCACCATCCTGGTGGGAGAAACTCTGTAGAGAGAAAAAACAGGATGTTTCATTAAACCTTTCATATTTTGAATTCAATTTGCTTTACATCTTGGTTTTTATGCCAGGCTTGCTTTTATGGTTCTTTGAAATTTTTGAATGGGTAAATGTGATTACTGTTCCTTGGATTTAGGTGCCATCATAGTCTGGGTGAGGGGCACACAGTGCAACTAGATGAAGAGCTCTGCTTTTTGTTGCAGGCTGCAATGTTTTAAAGAGACATTTGTGGCAAATGCTACTATCTCTGGATAGTAGAAGAGAGCAGGGAAGTTTGAAAGACTCTGAGGATCCTGCTAACATCTTTAAGGGGGGCTGAAAACTCCCTGCAGATAGGGAGATAGCCTCTGAAATGCCTCTTCAAAAAAAGCTGGGATGGAAGGGAAAATCCAAATAACCCAACCAGAATACACCCAATGCCACTGTATCTTTTCTAGTCTTGCTCATACTGGTTTGAGCTACATGCTCAGCCACTCCCCTCAATCTTTCCTTAAGTGCATGAATTATAACTGCTGCTTCCAAATGGTGCTAAGTGTACACTTCAGTTTCAATCTGTGCCCAAGTGTCTTTTTTCTTTTAAATACCTTTTGCAAGTTGTCAAAGGATTTCTCAGTCTCCTTTAGTTTCTCCAAAATTACTTGTTCTTTGGCAGATATTTGTGATTCTTCACTTTCTAATTTCTGTATTTCTTGTTCCAGTCTGTGGAAGACATACAGACATGCACATACACACAAAAAGAAAATGTAAAAATTAGTTCAGTGAGAGAGAGTTTCCTAGGTATTAACTGGCATTTCAACTATTATTGGAAACAATTTTGTCTCTTATTATTCACAGCTGATTTCCCAGCACATGAAGGGCACGTGAATTATTTGTAAAACAGACAGATCTATTTACAAGGAAAACAGTGATTATCTTAACCACTTCTGCAAAAGCATATACACAGATTAACTAAAAATATGCTTCAGTATCCCTTCACTCCAATTCCCATAACATCTCTGATTTTTACTTTCACTTTAGAAATCAGTGCAGGATGTAACTATGAATATCCAGAGTTATTTAGAGGAATAAGTGTCTTCTAATGTTTCCATACAGCAGAAAATGAAACTGGAAACAGTCATTGGAAACTGGCAGTCAACCAGTTTTGGCAGGAGCTTCTCTTGAACCAGTACTTTGCCCACTGCCCTTTGGGACAGCTATCTGTTCTTTCTACTGTTACTGCATTACACTGGGTTCCCCAGAGATTTTGGGTAATAAATACATAGATGAAAAAAAAATTTACTCTGCTAGGCCATAAACACTCAGCAGTCTTATTTCTCTTGTCAAGACCCAGTGGCTGAGACCTCACACCTTCAGATGAGTTATTATTTGGCATACACTTTTACAGAGCTTGGATTCTCTATTATTTTAACTCAAACCTCCTTTTACTGGCATGATTTATGCAGATGCAGGAATAATCCCTCTTTCCCCCCACTCTCCTGTTTTTATGTGTTCCACTGTCTTTGTTTTCTCAGCTTTGGAAAAAAAATATATATATAAAAAATAAGCTAAGATAAACTCATTTGAGCAGGGATAGTTACCTAAAACTTCCTTATATGACATATCAGCATCACCCAGTACTTTCCTTACCCATGGCTGCTTGCTCCTGCCTTTCTGCCACTTTTCAAATGAAGGATCAGGACACTGATCCATGCTAAAGGACACATTTTGCTCTTTTCCAGCCTTGATCGATTCAGGACTCCACTAATGTTTGTTCAATCACAAGGCAAAGAGTTTGGAGAAGATGACGCAGGGAGTAGAGAAGGAGGAATTGCTTCTTTGACAGACCTGACAGGTTGAGTTTCTTATTAAATTCTTGTGTTTAAATATAGAGGGAGGAGTCTAACTTTAGGCACCCACCTGGGAAATTTTTCCTCACTTTTAATTGTATGATGATGAAAGAGTTGTGGCACTTACTGATGAGGCTTTTCATTAGAAGGAGGGAAAAGTATTAGAGGCCCAAGTTGTTGCAGAGAAGAAAAGATAGATTTTGCTTTCCTGAAGTATGTGAATACTTTATAGTCTCGGATTCATGGTGATTTGTTGAACTGCCATTAGAGGTAACATCCTCAATCACTAAGTTAAAATGGCTTAATTGCATTAATTTTAAAATGAACTGCTGGAAAGTACTGCTTCAATCCATTTAATCTTTCCTCCAAAATAATATAAAACAAAAATCAAAAAAAATTGCAACCAAGCATTTTATTGTGCTGCAATGGAACAGTTTGATACTGGATGAACATACCCCCTCATGTTGGAATTCAGGGAGAAATTTTTCAAAATATCCTCTTCTATACTGACTTTTTAATCTTGATTTTTAAAAATACATAGTGAAGTGAAAAATTCATTTGTCACTCAGGTCAGGGATTTGCCACACTCTTGCCAAATTAGAGAACTTAGAAATACACAGCTAGGTGCCTTCTTTTCCTTGTACATTGCTGATAGACATTTGAAATATCCTGCTGTGCTGCCTGGTGAAAATAAATTGTGTAACTGGGTAAGTCAAGGTTTACTGGTGTATTTCACTTCTTCCCCAGTGAGTCACTAAGCAGCATTTTCAGAATGCATATTCTGCAAGCTAGTACATTTTGCTTGCTGTATGACTCGAGAAGAGATCAAAAAATATGAGTGTGTAGAAGTTAGCAACAATAAAATAAAGGGCGAAGAAAGAAGCCGTTTTTCTTCTTGAACTGAATACCCAGTTCAAATGGACTGGGTATTAGTTAGTAGTTTATGACAATGAAAACTCTGAGTATATGAGGCAACTCATTTGATGCACGGTTATAAGCAAGTAAACTCCTTGTAATTTGGGGTCATCATAAGTTGCCATTTTTTGTACATCAACTCCAGCTGGAGAAGGTTTATCATTAATTGGTCTTGCAGAGAAAGTTTGCTTTTAACACATGCATGTGTGCATTTGCACATGCACAGGTTAGAATGCTGTGGGTTTAGAACTAGCTAAACTCACTAGTACACTTACTTATTTCTCTGTTGTGAGATATGATTTTAGGAGAAAGGAAAAACAGGCTCAAACTTAGACTATAAAGAAAGTTTATTAACAGAACTAAAAAAAACAAAATGAAAAAGGAAACTTCCAGGGCAAGTCTCTCCCTGCCCACTTTTCTCTTTTCCACTTGACAACATAAAACAAAATCTGGGATTTTAAAATCAGTTATCACTTCTACAATAATCTTTCTTCAATTCTCATAGGGCGAGGAGTTTCCTTTTCAACACTCTGGAGATATGTTCACAAGAACAGTCTTCTTGTGGCTTTGCCTCTTCACAAAACAACAGCTGCCCGGTTTAGAAAAAAACTCTGTGAAATTTCTCCCATTTTCACAATTGAGTCAATGGGTCATTGTCAGCTTATGGGGTGTCATTTTTAAAGATGGGCTGT
>VWYI01045090.1:14310-51853 GCA_013399455.1 Anthoscopus minutus
CCCGGCCCAGCCCGGCCCAGGGTCGGCTCGGCACAGCCAGAGGCAAGGGTGGCCGGAGGCAGAGCCTGGACCCCGCTCCAGCTGGAGGGCTCTCCTGGCCTCCCAATCTGCCTGAGAGCCGCCGGGTAGGGGGGGCGGCCGGGCCCGGCCAGGCCCCGCCGGAACGAGGCCGGGCCTCTCTGCCCCACAGCCCCAACACTTTCAGAAGCCGGAAGCCGAAAAGGGCAGTTCAGAGTTTCCCGGGCTTTAAAATGGGTGTTCACGGAGGTGGATTCTGATTCTTAATGGTTTACAAAGCTGTCAGTTCTCAGAACTGGGCAGCTATTGGCTCTTTTCTGAAGCTCCCAAGAGCCTCTCTCAGGAGAACTATTTTCGTAGATGTTTTCCTTCCTTCCTCCCCAATATTAACTAATGTCAAACCAACACAGGGGTCATCAAAAGTTGCCATTTTTTGCACATCAACTCCAGCTGGAGAAGGTCTTGCAGAGAGTTTGCTTTTAACATATGCACGTGTGCATTTGCACAGGCACAGATAGCAACTGATTTGATTTACATTTTCTTACTTTCTGACTGATTGCTTTTTTGGTTTTACCTCTCCTAGTTCACTTTCTCAGCTTCTTCCTTTGTGCCAGCCTATGCTCACCATTAGAATGAGTTGGGCAGATGAGGCATTAGGTTACTTTATTTTGACAAGACATCTAGTTGTTCTGATTTTTGCTCTTGTAGTTAATTTTTTTTCCTGAATCCCTTCTTTACTTTCTTTTAGAAGTGAACTAACAATAACTTGCCAAAGAGATAAGGACGGAGACAGAGCTACCAGGATTTAGAAACGTGGACAAAGCTGTTAGGAAGAGAGATCTTCTGTGTGACACTGAAGAATGAAAAAAACTCTTCCTATGGAGTAAAACTGCTTTTTCCTCGCTGAAATCAGTACAGGTAGACTAAGAGTCTCCCAGGCTCCATGCAGAATACAGAAAAATTGCAGGAAAAATACAGATCATTCATCAGAATGAACCTGTTATATAGTCCAGGGCGTGTATACCAGACACTGGCATCCACATAAGGTTGCTTTTTACATTGTTGCTAAATTTATCTCACTCTAATTACTGCTCTCTCGACCTAATGGTTGAGGCACCTTTGCTGAGGTAACAGAAATACTCACAGTCAGAGTTTCTACTTGAACTGTTGTATATATTCTTGAGTAAACTGCTTGGCTACCAACAGACCTCACTGGAAAATTTCTACCTAGAGTCCGCACCACGGATTTGGGCTGTCCTTTTACATGTGGTCCAGCAGTGCAAAAATTTAAATCATGCAAACTGAAGATTGATTTGCATGGTTTATTTTTTTAGTGAATTTCATATAATCAGAATTTCTCAATAGTAAATAGAAGTGCCTGATTTTTTGATAACAACACACAAAAAAGTAATGTAAATTTGGTCTGAAAAATAAGTGCACTAGTATCCCATCTATTTTGAGCAGCATGTTGTATGATGGCTTACACAGTAATAAATAGGTTCAGAGTGCACATGTACACATACATATATACAAAGACCTTACATTCTTCCTGTGTAAACCTGCTAAATATAAAATAATGTCCTTTTCTTCTAGCCCAGTTTAAAAAGGATATGCCTTAATTTTCATTTGACACCTGTCAAGGAAACCCTGTAATTCCCTTGTTCCTCAGCAGACTTCTTAGCAGATTTTGGGCTGGCCTTTGAAAGACGGTCACAACAATAAAGCCAGTTACATAAACAACTATAATATCTGAAGCATTGTAGGAAAGAAAATTGAGAAAGGAAATGCAGATTCAGATGAGACAGAAGATAAAACAGACTGTTAGGATTTCTGTTTCATTGGCCCAGGTGGCTACCTGATGATTGAGATTTGCTAAACTGTTTCTACAAGAAGAAAATTGGGTCAGAAGGTCTGGGGTTGCCGTGGCATGGGCAAGGATTTTGTTTCAGTTGATTGTATTAGAGTAATATTTTCCCAAATACCACAGAAACAAATGGGAAAATTTCTCACTCAGAAAGCCAATCCTGCCTTGCTGCCTGTCTGTCCTGCAGTTTTCTTTAATGCATAGCTGCCTGTCCTGGGGTTACTTTATGATGCCTGTATCCCCAAATCGTGTGTTCTGTTTATGTTACATATTAAGTTCTGCACCTTTAAGACTGGTTTTGAGAGCAAAGAGGAGAAAGAAGAAGCCGCAGTTTGTTTTCAGAAACAGCCTTCACTCCCCCACAGCTCCCTCCGGACTGTGTTGTCTGCAGCACAGACAGCGAAACAGAGCTCTCCTTTGCTTTTAGTTAGTTTTAGCTAGCTGGGGCAGGGAAGTTCCCTGGACTGTGGTTTTTTCCTTTTTCCTTAGATCTGTTCAAACCTGCTCTGGACTAGAAACCCAGAACGCCCCAGGAGTTCACACCTGTGGCCGACCAGGGCCTGGGCCTCAGCNTAGAAGTTTCCTCTCAAATTTGTCCTAAACCAGGAGACTGCCATAAGCATCCAAGAGTGTAAGAGGATTTCCAAGGGGGGCTGTTTGTATAACAGTCACTTAGGAAGCTGTGACTTTCCTTCTCATGTTAACAGTGCTGCCGTGCTATGAAGAAGAAAAAGCCACAAACAGCTGAAGAGATGCTGTCTTTTGAACAGCATTTTGCTGTTATTTGGGGGACCCAGATTCCTTAGTTAGTAAGACTACAGGCTTCTAGGATAATGAAGACTAAAAACAACTTTGGGAGGCCTCTGTTCCAACCTCCTGCTCAAAGCAGGGTCAACTATGATCAGGCCAGGATGATCACGGCTTCTTCCAGTTGGATCTTGAAACTCCTGAATGACGAGGGGAAAATATATTTTAAGGCTATTTACAGGTCTTCTCTTCTAGATGCTGTAGCTATCGAGCCCTTCAAAATTCAGACCAGAATCTTATAGAACCACAGGGGAAGGAGATGTATCAGACTGATAAAGGAAGCCTGGTCTGTGGGTTTGGTGGGATTTTGACCTAACTGGGCACTACATGAGTGTGGACAAAGCAGCCAGTGCAGTGTCTGAGAAGACCAGAGGCAGAAACAGAACATGAATTCTCCTGAAGATATGCAGAGATATGGACCTCAAGAACTATCAGGTAGGACAGAATATTGTATTCTAGGTGACAAAAAGGGGAGTTAAGCAGGGAGATCTAAGAGATGAAGAGGCAGAGGGCAGGGTTTGGAACTGTGGTATGTGTACATGTGCAATTACATTTAGCACTCAGTACCCAGCAAACACTGTGCTTGGATACAGGACTCTGTGCTCCAGTCTGAAGGTGTTGAGTGCACTTTTTCAGGTGAAAGATTTCCTCTGTTTCTTCCATTTCCCACATTAAGATGTTGAAACCCACAAACCTGGCCTGTCATTTTTCTCTTTGCTTAAAAGAAGTTGTTCTGGCCTGAGATGCCTTTCGTTGACCCCAGGAGAGATCCTGAACATGGTCCTGCAGGGATAGAGCAAATGCAGATGCTGATGGAGAGTCACACTGGTTTAATACAAGAACACACAAATCCTAAGTCAGCAGAACTATGCCTGAAGAAAACAGCCTTCTTTATCTATCTAATTAGCAGACAGAATCACAGAGATATCTACATTTGGCTTAGCAGTGTTTTGTTTTTCAGGGTAGGAGGGCAACAGCATTATAAACAGGGAGAACAGCTGCAGGTTTATGGACTAGCTTCTTCAGCCTGTGCTAACTATGCATTCTGGGTTGTACCTAAGAAATACTCATACAATTTCTGCATTGAAAACAGAAATGTAGTAAAAATTATGTCTGCAGCATATACACTGGCATACCAGTGGAAAAAAGAACATTCATCAGGACCAATATGGAAAGTATAAAAGCATTCAGAACTTAAGAGAAAAACAGGAAAGACCTAATCACAGTAAGCACTTGAAGGGAAAAGGTGACGGATGCATATGTAGAGTGGGGGATGGTTGAACTTTGACTGATTATTTTGCTATTGCCTGACTGATACCATAAATCAAATTGATATAAAAGCTGCAAATGAGACAGTAATTAGTATCAGATCTCTCAGAGCTGAACATCCTGAGGTGTTACAGCTGGTATTGAAAGGGCAGACCCACAAGCAGAACACTGCAACAAACCCCTGATATTTATTGAACAGAGAATTAAACACCAAGTGTAGGGATAACTGTGCTTGCCTGAAGGGATAAAACTGATCTCTGCACAAACTTTGTGTCTGTCTCAATCCCTCGGGTAGCTTTTGACCACAGAGCAAAACCCGAAACCGAAACTTTACATGTAAGGTTACCCTCCTGGACATACAGTTCCTTCTGCAAAAGTGCACTGGCAAAAATGCTACCCTTACAGGCCTCTCATTCCCATTCCTTTTTGGGGCAGCAGGGTACATGCTAGCTCACCTAGGTTCAGAATAACCTTGGAAAATGAATTTGCAAGGGCACAGGGTGCCCCTAAAGGACATGTAAGTATTTTTAACCAGCATAACTGGATCCCAGTCCAGCACTTCAGCCCTTGACAAACTTCCTATTACCTGTATCAACTGCCAAGCACCAGCAACCTGTCCATATGCCAACATGCCTATGAAACTGGAGCCGAAATCTACATGCCACAGTTTGTTGTAGGGGAGAGGGAAATCACTGAATAATCTTTGATTTAATTTCCACATTGGCTTAGTTTTAGCAAGCAGCAGCAGTTGCTGAAGCCAGTGGGACCATTTGTGGATGTCACTCTATCAATACATAGCCAGTGCTGATGGCAAAAAACCTGCTTCATTTCAGGTCTGTTGCAGGCTGAAATGGGATTTCAGGGCTGAGTAATTCAATGCCTCTTAGTTGAGTCTTTTTGCAGTGCTCATCCTTTTTTTGAACAGCATACTTTCAAAAAAAGTTGGCATGGTGTATCTTATGATTTCGAACAGGCTGTTTGAAGAGTGCAGTTGAAATTCAAAAACAGCAAACTTAACTAGCATCTTTGAAAAGGCAAAACCTCCATGACTTGAAAAACTGGGAATCCCTCATTGCCAACCAGCCCTTTGATATGATATTCAGGCATGATGCTGAATGAGTTGCTCTGGTAGTCCATACCAATTTTACTGAACACATGAGAAGGGAAACAATCCCCTTCACCTGGAAAACATTGCATCACAGTACCAGCTAAGAAACTTGAGAAGTAAAATTCCACAATTCATTTTGCTGTCTGAAGTAAACGTGTGTACACACATACACAGAGAGAGGAGTATGATGATATTCTGCATCTGCCTGGTGTAGGATGAGGTTAATTCATGCTGGACAAACTAAGGCAACAAGGTCAAGCATTGGTCACAAGGCTTCTTGAGCTAAGCATCATGAGGTAGAAAACACAACAACCATTACTTTGATTTAGCTACTATAATACAATGATGCCTGCTCTGGATGTAGAAGACTTAATGTAATGCAAGTTCTTTGATCTGGAATTGAAGAAATAATACAATTGAGTCCCTTTCCTTGCCAAATCAACAGTCTGCATATTAGCTTTTGCCTATCAGTTTTTCCTGATACAGCATTAAATCTCCCAAGTATTAGAACTTTCAGCACTATGGTGTGACTCTTCCTCTAACTGAAACCATTTTCATGAGCTGCTTTTTCTCTTCTTGTTACATCAGCCTAGTATGATTTCCTCATATCACTGTAGCACAAAACCTTTTGCCCTTATGGCATTTACAGCCCACACTTGTTTTTGGACTTTTACCAGTGTAAACCTTTCTAAGCCCAGTTCTTCCAGTATTCTTCAAATGGGAGATGTCTCCAGCCCAGGAGAAATTGCAACCCTAAAAACTTCCCACTGACTCAGGAGATGGCGCATCGCTGACTGGAATTCAGTGAATCACTATGCCTTGGATGCTTGCCCTTAGAGCAGAGGCATGGTTTGACCTTCCTTTGGGACTGGAGGGGGAAAAAAGTTTAAAAAAAGACCTGTTCTGAACCCAGTCCAGTGGCCAGTAATCAAAGAGGTGAAAGAGCAGAGTCTACTTATTTTCTCTGTGTGCTTATAACAGTGTTTGGACTGGAAAGCTCCCGTTTGTGCTCCTGACCAGGTTCCAGACAGAACCTGGAAGATCTGATCAAGTCTCTGATCAGTCAAGTAAACACCCTGATAGCTTAACCTGCTCTGGCAGCATCTGGTTTTCTGAATCATCCAGCCTCTGGATCATTTGTGTTTAAAAGAAATGGCACAAATATTCTGGTTTCTTGGCCCAGCCAGATAAGATGAAAAAGGCTATTTAGGCTCTTCATGGTGAAACAGTGCTTTCTCTCTCCTCTTCAATGTTACTCTCATTTTGTTTTTCCCTCCCAGATCCAGGCCTCCTGCCCCTGGAGCTTCACAGGCCAGTGTGTAAAATATTAAGACAAACAACATAAGAACCAAAACTGATATAAAATGCTTGGCCTGCACAGAACCAGACATGGAGATCTTCATGTCTGGATAGACAGGTAACCATATCAGAAAACAGACAGGACTTAGATTGCAAGTACAGAAGTGCATTATCTGTGGTTAAATATTTGCTACTCACTGGGATGGCCTGAGAAAGGGAAGGAAGATAAAATAGCCATTTGAGAAAGGATATGTGCTGTACTTTGCAATTGACAGGTGAAGGTACAAGGACTCAGGAAAGACACTAAATCTCACAGAAACCTGCTGGCTTTCCTGTAGCTTTAAGTAAAATTGACAGGACAAGCACCAGGACAGATGTCCTGGGATGTATGAGGACACACAAGAGTGGAAGGGACAAACATACCAGTGTGGCTTTTGGTCATAAAATCCTCTTGTGTTGCAAGATGGGGTCTGGATGAAGGAGGGTTGTGAGTGCAATTTTCCCCAGCACAAAGTCCCTGTATACAGCAGCACACACCCAGGGACTCGGAAAAGTGTGGTCAGCCCTGTGAAAAACAGCTTGTTGGCTTGTCACAGCTACGCACATGAAATGCATTTAGGTTTAGCAACAGATGCCAGCAGTTCAGCTGTACAGTGGATTGTGTTATTTATATCTTGGGAGAGATCCAAGAAATTGAGGGAGAGCAATTGGGGGATGACAGCTGAATGCTCATTCTTCCACCGTGCACAGTGCTGGCTGCTGCAGTTACCCAAGGTTAGCACAGATGTACAACCAAATGAGTGCATGACCTTATGCAGTACCCACACTTCTCCTGCAATTCCTGTACATACTGATATACTGTAGATGCACATTGGGTTACCTAGAAGCACTTACAGGGAAGGCAGGAGGCTTGGAAAATCTCCATCATCTTTTTAAGTGAAGGGAAATTAAAGAAAAAAGCAAGCCTAAAAGCATTTTCTCTGAAGAGACTTCAGCCTCCCATATACAAACTGAATATGCCTTTTGTCTCTGATTTACAGTGTCAGATGAGAAATGAGCTGCTAAGGCTCACAGGGTGCTCAGGACAGAACATGAACAAGGCAAAGATGCCATGCAGAAAAAGAACTGTGCGTGCTAGTCAACAGACATCTGAACATGAGCCTATAGTGTGCCCAGATAGCCAAGACTGCTAATGGCATCCTGGCAAGAACAGCAAGGCCAGCAGGCCCAGAGCAGCGACTGTCCCCTGGTCCTTGGCAGTGGTGAGGCCACACCTTGAATCCTGTGCTGAGTTTTGAGCCACTCACTCCAAGAAAGGCTGGAACATGTCCAGAGAAGAGCAACAAAGCTGGAGTTGACTCTAGAAGGAGGCTCAGAGGTGATCTCACTGCTCTATACAACTATCTGAAAGAATGTTATAGTGGAGATCAGCCTCTTCTCCCGGGTAACAAGAGACAAGGCAAGAGGAAATGTCCACATATTGTGCCAGAGAATGTTTAGAGTGGATATTAGGGAAAAAAATTCTTCACGGAAAGGGCTACCAAGCACTGGAAAAGGCTGATGACAGAAGTGGTGCAAGCACTGTGCCTGGAAGAGTTCAAAAGACATGTAGGTGTGGTGCTTAGGGACATTCTTCTGAAGGGGCTAGCAGAAATGCTGTAAAATTCTGCAAGCTCACTGTACACAGTGCTGCCTTGAAAAGCAAGACACATGGGAGACTGGGTTTAAAGGTAACATTGTTATCTAGGGCTGGAGAGAGTATGTTGTCTTCTGTCCGGACCTCAGGTACCTTTTTCCTCAACTATCCATTCTGTCTGTGAGACCTGGGGAGGTTCTCTCTGTGCTCCCACTTGCTCTTTGCAGGGAGCTGATGAGGGGCATGCACAGCAATTCTTGCAGAGAGTTGTGCTTCTTAGCCAGCCATGGGCTGCTGTAGTGAAGGGCAGGGGCAAAGGGGACGGTACAAGAGTTGTGCCCAGCAGAACCTAGAGCATGTCTCACAAAAGCACATCTAGAGTGAAAGACGAACTTTTTCCTGGTACAGGCTCTTGCACTTTCTGCCTCCCATCCCTTTCTTCCCCTTCCCCTCTTTCTTTTCTTCCTTAAATTCCTGCAGAGGTTATTTCCACTCAGACTTCTGCTGAGTCTTTTTTCTTCAGTTTAGACAGAGCACTGGCTCCATCCAAAGTCAGTGGCAGTATGTTCTCTGTTGCTGGGAACCAGGACTTCACTCCTAGTAGAATTCCCATTTGGGCTATTTGGAGTCCCTGCTCCCACCATGTTTAATATTTAGCAGTATAGAAGCACATGGAAGTGATTTTTCCATATGAAAAGATGCCACAGTTACTAACTAGAAAAGGAGTGTTGACAAAAACAGCAATCATGGGCCATAGCTATCTATTCTTATCCTTGCTATAGCCTCAGCAAATAATTTTGCCTCCATTCCCCCATCTAGAACCAAAACATTTTGCCAATTCTAAAGAGCCCAACTGTACATCTGTCTATACTTATCCCTAGTAGATGTCTTAGCTGGTATTATTAGTTATATTCACATGTGAGATTTTCATTATTTTGGTTTGACTTTACTCTTGATATTTGCTGCTAAGAACTGCCTGGAGTTTGTAATAGATTTCTGGTGCAAACAAGGGATTATCTATTTGCTTCCTGTCATGGTGGCTGAAAAGGGCTGTTTCAAGGAAAATGGTGCTTACAAGCTTTCTTGTTGGTGCAAAAAGCATTGCCCAGCATTCAGCATTCTGATCTGAGGAACACCATGTGAATTGAGTCTGAGAATAATACTAAAACTGAAAATGAACCCCAGAAAATTCAGGGAGAAAACATGAATACCCAATCAAAGTTTTATAATGGTGAGATTATTCTGCTGTCCTGTGGCTATTAAAGCACAACTACCATAAAAAGCTGCAACTGACAGGGATCCCATCTGCCTTCCTTTGATGTTTTTGAAAATATTCTTTCTTGACTGCTGTGTTGTGCTTCAGTCACAACTGCCTGAACCTGTAAATGCCCTCAGTAGTCCTTGACAAAGGAGCTAGATGGTATATGCATCTGACAGTATGCATCAGGCACTGAACTTTATTAGGTCCCTTTAAAAATTCCCCATATTACATGACCCTCAAAAATACACAGATCCATTTCCCTGCACTTCTTGCCAATAGGGACAGAAAAAGAGCAGCAGGGCAGGAAGGGGAACACCCAGTAGGAGCCATAACTTGTTTTGTTTGTTTCTTTATACAAACTGGTAATTGGATCTGAGCTTTGCAAATCTGTCCTCTGCTGTCATTCACTTACAGGAACTCACAGTTCATTTTTCCACGGTGAAGGCTGATGTGAAGCAAGGAACACACCCCATGGGAATGGATAGACGTTACACTGGAAGCAATGAGAGATGTACCAAGCTGCTGCCACCCTGAGCATGAGGACTGCAGTGTCCTGATCCTGCTTCATCCATCTCATCCACCTTAGTGTTTTCATGTTGTGCTTGTTTATTAATTTGTGCTGGGCAGCAAACATCCCCATGCCCCACAAAGCCACAGGAAAAAAGTGGTTTCACAGGGGAGAGATTTTGCCTTGGTGGGGTAGCTCCAAGGTTATCCAAAGTGCTCCTGCTGAGGCAAATCAAGCCACTCAGGAAGCCCCCAGAAACTTAGGCTGTGTTCAGTTTGTTGTTGCCACCCTTAGACATTTCCTGCTATTGTTCCTGTCATTTTCTTTTGAGTGTTCACTGGGCTGGTGGGTGGTGCTGCTACTACGGCAGGGGAAGCCTCCGGTCCTCTTGGGCACATGGAGAGCTCTGTGCCATTCCTTTCACAGACTCCCAGCACTAGTTTCTGGCATACAAGTTCAGGGAAGGTGGACTTAGGGTGGTAACTGCATCTCAGTGTGTATAGTTCCTTTTCCCATTTGCTGTTCTCAGCTGGACAAGAATGAAATCAAACCATAAAATGATTAATGAATTCCAGCTCAAGACTGCTACTAGCCCTGAAGAAGGAGAAGGTGGGTGAATACGTGAAGCAGCAAGTCCACAGCATCCTGGGATCTATAAAGAGAGCTATGGAAATACTAACTATATGCTAAACATTAATGGGTCTAGTTTTACCTCTGCCACACAGAGCCTGGCTTTCACTTTCCAAGGGTACAAGATTTCATCTACAATGACCTAACACCCCCACACCACCAGAGCGCCACAGGCACTATAACTATCTAGGCCTTCCAAGCACAATGCCTGTATCTCATTTTTTAACTCTCTGAATTTCATAATTCATTTTTTATTTCATCTGATGTCTATCACAAGTATCTACCTGCAGTGTGAAGGACAAAAGACCTGGATGCTGCACTCCTTAGGGTGCTGTTTCAGTCATAACTGGAAATCACAGCTTACTAGTTCTTAGACACCCTCAGCTGCTCATGACCACATCTTTGGATTTCATGTACAGTATAAGACAACTTATTCAGCTCTGGAGAAATTATAAGATTGAGTCTTGGATTTTGTGCTTGGACAGCATCTCTATTTCTGCAGAGAGATCCCTGGAAGTGTGATGTATTGCTGAACTGTAGTGGTGAATAGAGCCAGCTACAGAGCTGTGTGAATGAAGAAATGAGCGGGAAAAATTGCTTTGATATTACCTGAGGCTCCCTTTTCCAGCCCTTTGCTCCACATTACCTAACAGCAGCCAGATCTGGGTCATTGCTGTGTGAACCTTCACAGTGCTGGAGCTCGAATGAAAAAAAATAAGAGACCATGTTTAATAATGTGACAATGCCTTTCTAGTTCCCCTTACTTGCTCATGAAATCTTGGAATGAAGCATAGTTTTGACAGTGGAATGCTGAAAAGTTTGCCTTAATATCATGCTGCATGTTTGTGGTAGGAGTCAGCTGATGACTTCCTGCCTGCGTGGGTCTCAGAGGGGTGAAATTCTTGACCCTGGACTTCCCAAGAGCTGCAGAGCTTCAGGATCAGGATAACGCAGACTTCTGGGCTGATTTGGTTTAACGGTGCAAAAAGCAGCCAGTATACAGAGTATCTACAGATACAGAGTATCAGTAGAATTGGATGGGTTTTTAAAGGGTTATAAATATTTCTTCTTAAGACAACTTCAAAAACCGTGCCAGGGTTTGTGTTCAGATGGCTGATCTCAAGCTGATCATAGCAGAGGTGTGTCACAGGACTGCCTTTCTAAGTGTAAATATCAAAAGGGAGAACCTTAAAGCACCTAGTAGTAACCCCCTACTTTCTAACAAATTACCTTACAGTTGGTTCATTATCCTCTCTGCAGCAAGCTGAAGAAAGCAAAGTGTAGCCTGATGGGCTTCTGGATGTGATCCCAGGTCTAGCTGGTCCTCAGAAGCTAGTTCCCCTCCTGTGGTTTCAGTACATCCCAGGACTATGATGAACCTCCCTCACACAGGTCTCCTTGGCTGTGCAAAGCATCTCTGTGCTTGGAATCATGGTATTGAGGGATGGGCTAGCAAGGGGAGATTGTCCTTGTAGCAACCCTGGAAATTTCTGCTATGTAACTCGAGAAAAGAGGCTAAAGATTTGCATAGATTTCCTAAAGTCTAAGTGATTCATTTTGTCTGGTTTTGAGTTTCACAGTCTTCCTAATGTTCAGGCATCCTGGACTGGGGAAAACCTCTGCTGAGTTTTGGCAAAACCATCAACATACATGGTCTTACCTGTAAAATTGACCCCCTTGTCTCCTTTCTGTACCTGCTAGGATTTTTATGTTGGTATTTGAACAAGGCACTCAAAGTAAGTTTTGTAAGAATGGTTAATAATAAATTGAGACCAATGCAAAAACCTGCTTAGGTTTATACTGACAGATCATTTTAATTTGCTTTCTCTAAAACATGAGATCAAGGGCAAAGACTTCATAGATGTCCATAGTCTAGGGAAGGCTGAGGCCCATTTTCCAGTTTACTTTATTTAGGCAAGGATATGGGAAGTTAAAAAATTACTGGCTAATTGCAAGTTGTAGATGTCTTTGGGTGCCATCTGAGATATAAAAAAAACAGTTTAGAAGCAGTAAAGGTGCTCTTGAAAATGGGATGCAGGTACTTTTGAAAGCTTGTCTCCTGTGATGTCCATGCCAATTGGTGTATAGTTATGAACACTTTTTCAACTTTATTGTTTGAAGGATCTTCATCTATGAGGGTTTATAATTGAAGCCTCCAGGCCATAGATGAAAGAGCAGTACTCAAAGCCTTGAATATAAACAAGAGAGATAAACAGGTACCAAGCTGTAGGTGTGTATGTAGTTCCAGTGCTTTGAATAGATGAACACTTGGATGTAAGCACATGTTGAAGTATATCGCTAACTCAAAACTTAAAGGGTAATCACATTCATGTGACATCTCAAAATTAGGAAAATTGTTGCAGTGCTTTGGAATGGACAGACTGAAAGCAAAATCAAACTAAAAAGGCCTTATTTGAAATATGGCATAAAAACTGAGAACATTATTCTGGGTGCTGGAATGCCATCAACTGCATTATGACTACCACCAGACAAGGGCAGTTGGAAGCACAGGCTGTCAAGATGACTGGCCAAAGGGCTGGTTGGTTAGTCACTAAGTGCCGGATGGACACCACCAACTGTCTAAATTATTTCTCCCTCATTTGTAATTGGCCTCAGTTGTGGCTGAGCTCTCTGGCTCTCTCTGCAGTTCTCAGGTGTGCTGTTGGCAGCCACCTTGGTATGCACCCTGCAGGCAGTGTGCAAGCTCCTGTCAGCACAACAGTTTCTGAAGGAGCTGTGAGTTTTCTGGTCATACTCTCCTCTAAGAAATTTTGCCACATTTGTGGTGTGGAACATCCATGTCACCATTTCATTCCACTTTCCTTTACTTTTTTTTTGCTTCTCACTTTTATTCATAAAGAGACATTTTCTGATATTGGTACAGGGCTGCTGATATTTTCTTCTTTATGCTATTCTAAGACCAGTAAGAGGGATCATATAAAGATGCCACTTTGTGCCCAAAACAGCTGTGCCTTTAAGCATTTCTGGTTTCTCTCCCATTATCCAAACCCACACTGAGTGGTCTTGTGGCCTTCAGGCTACAGAACTGCTCTGGTCTCTGCACATCACCCCACTGTGTGCCTCCTGCTATGTGTTTTTGACTTAGAGCATAAAGATCAAGAAGTCCTTCTGCATTTATATGCTTCTGCCTTCTTCACTGACATGTTGTCTTTGGGGAGCACCAAAGTCTCAAGGCCAAGAAGTCCTCAGAAAAACTCTCAGGAAACAAGCGAATGACTTTATGCTGAATTCAAAAAATTTTTCACAGATTGTTTTGTAGAAGATACAAACCCCATTTTAGAAGATGAAGCTGGAGCTGCCTGATTCTGACTACTTTTGGATGTCTTGACACTTAAACTGAAAAGTGACAGGAGAATGTACTTGCCCTCCAAAAGAGCTCAGTGGTGTTGCAGAGGATTACTCCTGCCTGGCCCTGCAGCATAAGCACAGCTCTCACTATCATTCTGTCTATGACTGTCTTAGATGAGTGTCATTGAGACAGAAAGTAGAAACTGTTTTCAAAGGTACCAGGCAGACTGCCTCAGCACCGTTTTTTTGGTCTTACAGTTTGCTGGGAAAGAAAGCAGAGAGGTCCTGCTGCTTTTGAACAGGTCAATACAACTGCAAGCATCAAAATGTCCAACATGAAGTAGAAGAAAGATGCAGGACAAAGGATGAGAATGGTTTTCACCAACAGCACACCAGCATAAGATGGGAAGAGCTATGTTCCACTTATGTCCGTGCACATGATATAGGTAATTCTGGATAGGTAATTTCCAGTCAGCTTCTCAGTCAAGAATGAGCAGATGAACATAGTCACTAAATAACCCAGTGAAAGTGGCTGAAGCTGTGATTTACCCTGCATTTGTAGAGGGCTCCTGTGGGCTCTAGTCCATTATCATGGCTCATCTAAAGTATGGTAAGGTGATGCACTCTGCTAATCTGACTATTGAGTTTGAGCTCTTCTTTTCTTTCTGTTTTCAACTCCCACCCCCTAAATGATTACTGTAGTAAATACCTGCTCCACAGTAGTGCTCTCAAACACTACAGCCAGGGAGACCAAGAGAATACTGCAGACAAAGGCAACCTTTTCTTAGAGGTTGCTAAATATTCAGTGCCTTTTGCACAGCTATTTATCTTTTCTAATTTCCCCTTAGATGTCCCTCATGCTCTTTCTTCCCACAACAAGATTTTGTGGAGTCACACCTCACAGGGTAGGAAATGCTTGTTTAGCAGAGTTTTTCTACCTAATATGTATAATACAACAAAACTTCAGACAGATATGCTAAATATACAAACATGGACCCAGGGAGCATTGCAGAAAGGCACCAAATGCTAAACTCAGCGCTTGTGCTTCTGCACCACCTTGTACTAAGGTATATTACCTTGTAATACAGTATATTACTATTATGAAGGTATTATACTACCTTGTAATACGGTATATTACTATTATGAAAGTCATATACTGGCTTTCTTTTCTGCTTCCCATTCCTGCTGCATGCTGCGTGGCTTACTTTGATAATTGGAAATTGCTCCACAAACTGACTGCTACGGCCCAGGAGACAGAAAAAGGTCTACCACAGCAGCAACAAATCAAGATGATGGATCACATCCAGATAGAAAAAGGGGGGAAAAAAAGGGAAAATAATGATTATAATGTCCCTACCACTGAATGCATACAGAGAATGTACAAGGAGGGACTGCTGGAGGAAAAGCTCCTCTGCAGTGTATGAGGCCATCTAGTGAGCTCAGGCATTGTAACAGCTTGGCTTTTTCCATGGAATTTTGTTGTGCTTGTCCCCAACAGGACACTTCACATGCCAGCTTCCAGACAGGTATGCACAAAAATACTTCAACAGCATTCTTCACTGCAAGGTGAAAGGAGAAAAACCTCTGCAGGAGAGGAGAGAGTGACAATGGAAAGGACATTGCAGATGTCAGGGAGCTTGGCATGCAAGGTTTTTATGGGAAGTCAGAAATCCAGTTACACAGGGAGTGGAAGGGCAATGTAGTGGTATACAACTTTTCCATGAATCCTGTCCTCAGCTGCACGGTTGGGGATGACAAGAGGAACTGCTCAGCCAGAAGACACAGCAGCAACTGGGGTGGTGAGAAAAACCTTGTCAGGAGCTGTGAGATATAGGCTACTCATTATTATGGGGTGTGTCCCCTGACAAAAAACTGCTGAGAGGCAAGGAAATGGGAAAGTGATGCACTAAAATAATGTCAAGCTCTCAGAGCACTGATGCCTGTATTTTATATACTGGACTGGCAGTACTGGAAGGGGAACTGCTGCAATGCAAAGCATTATACCTACCCAGTCCTGTCGTGGGGCTTTGCATCTGAGAAGACCAGACTGGTTGCCTGGGGGTGAACACATGACCAGCTGTATGGCCCTTCCATTCCTCTGCATTCCACATGAGGCTGCCAGGTTATTAGAGCAACAATACATACCTGGGATTTTTGATAGCTTTTTGTGGCTACTCAGAGAGCCCTTGAACCTGCCTGAACCTACTGACTCCAAAACCCACAACCATTGTCACACTGTTGTGGTACAAATTATGATTGTGCAACCTGGGGTATAACACTGGAGAATGTGAGCACAGGATGGTATTTCAACATTTCAGATGCCAGCAGGTGACTTCTGCCTCTGCAGTGATGTTTTCCACTTACATGTTATATTCAAACAAGTGTTTATAGCAAGTTTGTCCTGTTGCATTAGAAAATGCAACCACAGAAAAACCGCAGAAAAACCACAGAAAAATGGAAGGAAAAGATTGGAAGATCCTTACCTAGTGAACATTAGCTTAATCTCATGAAATGCTGGGAGCCAAATGAGCACCTGGTCCACCAGTATTTCTGTCTCCAGCTGACTGAATACATTTACTTTCTTATCTGCTGAAAAACTGTTTGACCTGCTTGGACCTTCCTTAACAGAGAGCTCTTCATGTTCACCAGTTGGTCTCTGGAACAGCTATCAATCTGGAACTTGGTAATATAAAGACAAACTCTTCCACATTCTCCTGAATTATCACCGAAGCCTTGCTCTGAAAATTTAGGACGCCAAATTAGTTTTAAGCATGAAATTATTAGTCCCAGTGCAAATCAGCGCACACAGTTGGAAACTTTTGCTATTTCAATAAGTTTGTATATGTGTATAGGCTTTAGACAGGAGAAACAAAATATAATTAGCTTTGTAGCAGTGCTGCCCAGTAAATACAGTAGCACCATTACTAGTAACAGATCTCAAGCTTTGTAATAGCTTTGCAAGGACTTTAGGACTTGTCACAGTCTCTCTGTACATGCCCCCTTTGTCTTCAGCACATGTCTGTATAATTATATAGTGTAGTTATGATCTACAGACAGCAGTGCCAAGCAGCTTGTTCTGTGGAAGGAAATGCATATGAGCCCACTGTAGTCATTCCATGCAGAGAAAGATGGGCTTGATGCCACAGCTAAAGACTGGAAAGAGAAATACAGGGTACAGTGAGGAGAAGGATGGGGTAGGATGATGAGACAGGCAATGAGCAAGTTCACAATAGTCAGATAAAGACCTAGACCGGGATAAAACAGGTATAGGAGCAGCAAAGAGAGTAAAGAACAAGTATCAAAAGAAGCACAGCTAGCTGTACGACTCTGCCACTCCGCACCTGAGCACTGCATCCAGCTGTGGGCCACAGTTTCAGAAGGATGTGTACTTGCTGGAGCAAGTCCAGGAAAGGGCCATGGAAATCATCAGTGGGATGGAACATCAGTCCTATGAGGAAAAGCTGAGAGAACTATTGTTCAGCCTGGAAAAGAGAAGGCTTGCAGTAGACCTTCCCTTCTAGTTCCTAAAGGAGTTTTGTGGGAAAGTTGGGGACAGACTTTTTAAACTTGGGCTCATATCCATAGGACATGGGGCAAACTATAAGAAGGTAGATTTAATATGGATATAAAAAATAATTTTTTTGTGGTGTGGGTAGACAGAAACTGGAACATTTCCAAAGAGAATCTGTGGACGCCTCATCATTCTAAGTGCTCAAAGCCACGTTGAATGGAGCTCTAAGCAACCTGACCTAAGTTGAAGGTGTCACTGCTTATTGCTTATTGCAGGAACTGGATGACTTCCAAAGGTCCCTTTCAACCCAAACTACTCTGTGCTCCCATGATTCTATCTAACATATGTAATACATAAATAGCAATAGTTTTGACATGATTACAGACCCATGAAGAAAGACCAAGGTATAAAGAGTGCTAAAAAAAAAATAAAAATTGCTTTAAGTGGACTACAAATTGAAGAGAAGCAGACTACCAATGTCTACATCACATTCCCCCCAGAAAAGGGAAGAAACCCTCACAATCAGCATAGTATTTACCTTCATGAAGAGTTTGAGATGCTGATGACTTGACATATATTTAACTCTGTCTAGGATGGATCTGGAGAGGTTGTGGAGGAGTAACCCTAAGAACAGAAAAAGGGCAAGTCCTAGAAGACAAACAGTTGTAACTATTACTCTGCAGACTTCTTATGCAATAGTGTTCCTTTTTCTCCTCCTATAATATTCTGACTGATATTAAAAACAAGTCAGTAATTAGACTAGTAAGATTTTGTTTACCTTAACAACAAAATTTTGGCTTTGTATGAAAAGTCTGCTTAATTTTCATCCCGACAATTTATTGAGTATAACTTCATAATGTTGTAGATGGGAGATGGATGCCTAGCTATTTTGCAGCTCAGTGCTTTGTGCAATACACTGTCTTTCTTGTGGTCTTTATTTGTTGTTGTTGTTGTTGTTGTTGTTCTGTTTTGTTTTTGTTTTCCTTTTCTTTGATCACGTGGACTTTGTGTAGCATATTTGGAAGAATCTATATTCAAAGGCTAATTTCTCCACAGCTAATTTAAGGAAAGAAATAATTTTCTAGGCCCCAGATTTTAAAAAAATTCCCAAATGCTATAACAGTACATATGTAAGTTTAATGTTACTGAAAGTGGCAGCACACATTCTTTCAGCCTATAGGAGGAAGACCAGACCATCCTGAAAAGCCACTTTTGGATCAACACTGATTGGTGGGTCCAGGTCTAAACCAGAGGACTAGGGAATAGATGCAGGCAAGTGCCAGTGGGTAGGGGAGGAGGAAACTAGTGGATATTGCATAAAAAACCCAGAAATCTTTTCAGGAGAGAGGCAAAATACAGCTTTTTATCTATAATTCACTTAAAAGCACTTGTTTTTTTAATATATTCTATTCTTCTATAATAATGGTTCCCTGCATTTTCACTTCCAAAATTACAGTAATTTCTTAAAAAAGCAAAGTATTTTGAAACTGCAAAGTGTTAAAATATAACATCTCAGAGTTAGCAAAAAGTCCATATTTTTCTGTCCATTGAATTCAGCGGATGATTTTGCTGTACTGTTTTTTGTATTATGGAAAACAATGGCTTGGCTTGAATTAAAGTTCTCTTTTCCTGCCCCTTACAGAGTTCTCAGCCTAGGAAGCATGCTATGCAGATGTGAGACTTTCAGGTATGCCAACTCATACAAAAAGGCTATGCCACTGTTTAAAATAACATCAGTATGATATTTTAAAAACCTAAAGCAGCATGTGGAGGCACCAAAATTTCATATGGAGGTTTTTCTCACTCAGAGATTCATTGTTATATCCTTGTAATTATGGAAGCACTTGTTACATGAAAGCAGCTTTCTACTACTGCATGTTATATTCAAACATTTCTAGTATTGCATTCTAGAACAGAAAAGAATTCATCTTCTGTAACAATGCCAGTTTTTTAATTATTTCAATGGAAGATGGATATATTTTGTTTCAAGATTAAAGACTGGAAAGTAGAATATAACAGTAGTAATATTTGCATGTAAATAAAATCCAGGTTTTTTCCTCAAAATTATTTTCTTCTTCTTTCACTTTTTAAATTTTTTTTTCACTCTAAAGGTTTTATTGTTTAAAATCTTCCAGGCAATCTGTCAGTTCCTTATGCAAAAAAAAGTTTTCTACTTCTTTATGCATCTGAATGCCCACAAGTTCTGAATACAACTGTCTGGGATACTGCTATCAAACACATATGACACTAACCCCCAATAAACAGATACACATGGACGTAAAAACTTGCTGGCAGATTTTGGGAATACAGACCTCTCAGGCATTGCTACTGTAATTTTAAGGAAATGATTTTTATCCTAGATAAAGATCTCTTCTTAATACTTTTCTTGCTAGCATTTATTGTAAGATAAATAAATGCAAGCTATCTTGTTATCACACCAGAAACAAAGGATGCATAAAATGTGGTCTTTAGGGCCATATATTTGCACTATTAAACAAATAACCTTTAACATGAATCCATCTGAATTTTCTCCTGCAATCCATGCATACATCAGTTTTTGCCTGGCAAAGACACTTTCCCTTAAAATAAGGCAAAAAGAGAAAGCCCATGGTTTCACTTTTCATTGGTTACACCCCCCTGAACTACCTCCCCTGAAGCACCCCTTCGTGGATACTTGGAAATATGAAAATATTAATTACTTTATAAACCAACGGCATCTTTTGTAATCTTAGTGAGATACCAGCTGCCCTTATGTTTCACCAAATTAAAAGAGAAGACACTATGCCCTCACTTAGTGCTGCAGCTAAATATGCATGGCAAAGTCAGTAGAGCTTTGCTATCCAGCTAGCAGATCATGCTTATGACTTCTGCAAGTTACCAAAGTCAAACATTTCCACTGAATGTGGCATCGGGACAACCTCACCTGGGATGACTTTTCACATGATGCCATGGAAAAGACAATGAAAGTGGCAATTTTTTCATCTGTTGTACTTCCACTTCTCACCTACAACTCTTTGGTTTAAAAACAGCTAGACAGATCATGCATTGGTATGCTGTGGCAAGAAGGAAGCTATAACATCTCCCATCAAAGCTAATCACACAGTCTAAAACATGATGATGACCCTTCCAGCTGTAGATGTTACAATACGGAAGAAGCTGTTCCAGATGTGGACTTGGCCTATGAGCTGGCAATCTGTGCCTTCTGTGTGTTAACTCTCCTGTGGTTACAGTCATCTAGGAGACAGCCCTGGTCTGTGAGGGACAAGAGCACTGGATATGATGCACAGCAGGCAGAAAGCTCGTGTTAAGACTGAGACACTAAGAAGAAAGTTACAGTGATATGAAACCCTAGCCTGCTGCAGGGCTGATACACTGTGGGGTTATGGTGATCCCCCCCAGAGGATGGCAGGAAGTGTTTAATAATAAGAATTTTAAAGGGATAAATAGAATTCAACACATTTCTAGAGGTCTGCCAAAAAGAGCTCTGAACACACTTTAGTGCAATGCTTGTTGATATTCTGGTGCCTGATTTCCACCAGATTTTAATCTTGAGTATAGTTAAAATATTTTTAAAGGAGGACGTGATTCTGGGTAGCTTAAGTGCCTGTCCTGGGTTACAGTACAAAATGTAATCAAAAGTGTGTTATTCTATCACCATCTTCTGGAATTGGAATGAGGAGAAGTGATGCAATCTTGTGTTGATAAGCCAGCTGATAAGAAATCAGCAGGACAATTTCCTTATTTCTCCCACAACCCATCCTCCCTCTAGGGTGGGGTTTTCTGCTGATGGACCATTGAGTCCACTGATAAGCTTACATCATCCCATTAGAAAATACTCCATCCAGGGGGGAGGAGCCAAGCCCCTCTACCTGGATAAAAACCAGAGAATTGGGGCACCAAGGTGCCTTTCTTCACTAGACTCTCAGAAGAAGACCAAGCTCATCTAGTACCACTGGACTACTGCCAACACCCTGACCAACAGGCTACCAGGTTGTATTCTGACTTTGTCAGTAGCTTTCTTTCTTTTCTTCCTATTTCCTAATAAGTTGTATTTCTGACTTGGAGTCTCTCACTGGTTTTGTTCTCAAACCAGTACAGTGCCTTAATACAGTCAATTTTAGTTGTGGATTACTCATGTTGTCTTGGCCCATTAAAAACCTTTTTAATTAAGGAATGCATTTAAAATATGTTTTAGCCTGGCAGAAGCCTGTGCTGATGCTGCTGCTTAACCTGGGGCCATGTGTAGCACTCTGAGCTGGCGTGGTCTCTGCCGGCTGCCATGCAGCAGGGTGTGCCAGCAGGGCACTGCGCTCTCCCTCAGGGTGGGAGCAGAAGTGTTTTTTGGTGAGTCTGGATGCTCAGCCCATCACTGCAGTCTTTCCCACACCACACTGACCAGTAGGTGACCAGTGTGTCCCACATCCAAAAATAGACACAATATACAGCCTGTTTTCCAGTTCTGGCTAAGGGAGAGAGGGATGTAAAAGTACTTTTCTGTGGTAAAATTGAGTCTTCCCAGGGATAATTTCTAATGGCTATAAACAGCTGTCCACTCTCTGGAGTGAGATCTTGACATTATTTCATGAAAACTCGGTCATGTAAGCCTCTGCAGTTAACTATTTCTATTTTGGACACTTCAGTGTCTCATATTTTAAAAAAAGTAAACTAAAAAAATCATGCAAAAAACATATAATTTGACTTTATGATTAAATTTCCATTGGGAATCAGGCTAATTCTAGTCCTTTCCACAGGTCCTCAGAAGGGGCTGTAGTGAGAAACCTGGTATTCCACACAAGAAATGCTCTAGGATTTTGTTATTCTCAACTTGAACAGAGATGGAGGGTGATGTATTTAGATATAAAATCACTGTGCAGAAATAAACAAAGACATGTAAGAGGGAGTCAGGCAATGGAACTCATAGGAAAGGTGACCTGATAGCATTTAGGACAGGAGCCTCTAGAGAAGGCCCACACCAGCCCACCACAGCAAATGCCCAACGCCATTCTTGGTACGCCTGTTGGCTTGCAGACTGTGGGACACAACCTTGTAAAGCAGCACCTCCTCTTTTCCTGTCTGGTACACTACACATTCTCGCACTGCTTCTCCTCATGCTTAACATGAAACATGGCAGCAGAGCTATTACTAGTGTTCTGCTATTGAGACAGGACAGAACAGGAAGCAGCAGTCATTGCTGAAGACCAATCCGATGAAGATGACTTCTCTGGAGGGATAAAGCCTTGAGTGGCAGCTGAGCGATCCTGTGTGCTGCTGGAGACCACAGCGCTGTCACGACAAAAAGTCGGGAATGCTGAACACGTGTTAGGGAACTGGAAGGCAACCTGGTGAGACAGTGAATAAGGGCAAGAAGGAACAGGAGCAGAGAAGGCATTTTCACATCTCCATGCTGTAACTGATGATTGATGGGATCAATCACAGCTACACAGCTAAAAGGAGAGGCAACAGACCAGCTAAGAAGCACCATAGTCCCTGGCCTTAGTGATCAGGAACAACAGGGAGAGGGCAGGACTCCCCTCCTCCCCTCCTAGCTCCAGCACTGATGCCTCCTGGTCCCTTTCCACGAGGTGGCTGTCCTGCCTGTACCAGTGAAAGGCCCCAAGGCAGGACCATTTGGTGCTGCAGGTGTAGAGGATGGGTGCCAGCAGGGTGCTGTGGCACAGCTGCTGTAACAGCATACAGCAGGCTAAAGGGGGGAACCACAGGTTCCCTGTGAAGATTAGTGATATCTTTTTTGTTAGGAAAGTAGCTTAAAAAATTCACTGTTGCCTTGGATGTTTAACATTCTGTATCATTAGCAGAGATTGTAAGACACTTTTGGCAATTCTTAGCAGAAATCTGGAAGATTTGAAATTGAGAGATAGAGCAAACCACTGAAGGGAAGTACAATACTCTTAAGACCCATTTGTATTGAGCAACTGCTATGACAGAAAATATATGTTTGATTCTCCTTGTACATACAATGTGGTAAATAACTGTTAATTATGAAGCATTTATATGCAGTATCGAGCAGTTGTTTTGTTTCACCCTGGCAATGATTCCTTTGACCATAGATAATTTTGACCATAGATAATTTTTCTGTCTTTGCTTAGAAGTATATACCATTTTGACATTTGTAGGGGTTAAAGGACACTGGAAAATTATGGAAAATATAGTTGATGACTTTCCTGAGAAGTATTACACCTTTGGAAAACACTGACTTAATTAAATTTATTTACAAGGATTTATCTATTTCATGATAATCTGATGGAAAATTATCTAAATATTTAGTTTCCATGAAGCAGAAACATTTTCTTTTTGCATTACCATTTAACAGATAAAAACAGATAAAAGTGTTCCAGTGTCAGTGTTGAGAATGTTTATCTTATCAACAGAAATGTTTCCAGGAGGTCAGAAAACTAATTCCTCTCTTTCATAATATTTTTAATAAACTTATTTTTTTCCCTGTCTTTGAGACAGCGTTGAAATTTCAAAGTCTCAAAATTTTGTCAGAATACGATAGAAATTTCTATTTATGAGTCGTTCAAGTCATTACTTTATGCTACAGCTTTTATAGCTTCAGCTTCTCATCATCTTGCTCTCTAGGGTGCGCAGAATCTAAAATTTATGTCTTCTGTTCCTCTTCACAGATGTCTATTCTGACTCTAAATGACAGAACACAAAAAGCCACAGTCTATTTAAGACTAGTGAAACAATGTAAAATTCTTTGGAGAGGAAAACTGAAACTCTGAATTCAAACCAGAAGATATATTTATGCCTTCAAATAAGAACTATGGAACAAGTGACTCCAACACAGAAACATTTTGCCAGCTAGAGAGAAGAGGTGGAGTGGAAAGAAAATTCCATGATGATTTCAAACAGTTGTACCAGGAGCTGGCTGGCTGCTTTGCACTGGTAGTCCATCCAGTTCTGTGCCTGGCATTAGCTGTTCCTAGGTATTTCATGGAAACAGACCAAAAATTCAGTGTTGACTTGCCTATAGGAAAGTTTCTTCCTTACCTAAAGTGCAAGAAGCAGGCTTTCCTATACACTCCAAGAACCAACAGCCTGTCCCAAGCACTAATTTAGTCTGTTAATCCCTGGGGACTCTACATGGTACTTTCCAAAATGCACCAGTGTATGAGTTGACAACTGCAACAAGATGACTGACTGTTCATAATGCAAAAAATGTGGGGTTCCCCCATACACACATTTTTAATTTCCTGGTTTGGGTTTCACAATCTATCATTTTCTCTAGTGAGAAGATCTCTCTCTGATCTCACTTCTCTGTTTCATTTTCTTACATACTTAGTACTTCCCTTCTCCAAGAGAATTACAGAAACAGAAAATAGTGCAACCCTTTCCTCTTACATCAAGTATCTCAACAAACTGGTCAAGCTTCATTATCAAATTGTCTGGGAGCAGAGATGCCTTGCAGCAATTGATAATCTACTCCAATGCTTCAACATGCTCATTCTTGAAAAAGGTCTTCTGGAGAAATACTTGATTACTTTCTTAAAGGTCTGGCCTTCTGGTATTTTAATCCCATTTCTTTTGTGTTTGAAATGTATTTCCCTCATCTTTATGGTTATTTTCAAGCTAGTTGAAGACATTATCATGTCCCTGTTCAACTTTCTTTTCCCAAAATAGTTTTCTTTTGCAAGTTGTGAATCTTTGTTATCAGAAAGGAAGATAAATCTCTGACTGGCTGGAAGCAAGTGCTGAACCCCAGTGCCTCAGAGGAAGGCATCCAGGCAGGTCCTTGATTTCAGACTCTGTTGGCTGAACTAACATTGCTCCTGCTGACTCTTTCTGACCTCATCTCACAGACCTGAAATTATAGACCCTCCGTGGCATCTCCAGTGCTCTACTGTCCAGATTGCTGGAAGGTTTTCCCTAATGAATTTCCATTGCCAATACTTAATTTTACTAGTTGTTGGCCCTTCTACTGTGAACACAAAGAACCCATTATTCCTTTTCACTGCAGCGGCTGATGAAGTATTTGAAGACCTCTGCATTAGATTCAGCATTCTTTCCTTGTAGACCATATACCCCAACCACTTCCATCTTCTCTTCCTAATTTTCTGGTAGTCTGAATTGTACTTCCAGTGCAATTGTACCTTCAACCGCATATTAATCAAGTGAGGTCTTACTTAACGATCAGAAGAGTATTATTTTATGTTTCATTATCTACATACCAAAATGTCTTTTTGCCCAAAATCCTTGACTCATGTCCAGCTTCTCAATCCTAGTTCCCACATGTTTTTGAGAGAACTGGGCTGACAGCCACAGTTGGCTGTCTTCACAGTTGGCTATGCCTGCGCAAAGATAAAACTTTGCAATTTCCTTCTACTGCGTTTTTAAGATCATCTCTGATTTGCAATTACCATACTGTTCTTCACCATGTGCCCCCCACTTTGATGTTGTTTTCAAGTTTAATAAATAGAGCATCTACTCATAAACTTTCTCATCACCTACAGTATTATGAGAAGATGAAATTGTCTAAGAACCAGCAAAGAGTCCATCAAATCTTTTCAATTTTGATGGAATAGTTTCTTACCAGTATTGTCTCTATCTTAGACAAGTTTTGTCCAAATTATATTCCTATCTGCTGTATTATAAAAGCATCAAAGACACCTTACTGCTAAGGTAAATGGCATCCTCAACTGACAGGGTCTGCTAGGTGCCTGTTAAGGAAGCTGGGTACCTTGGCAGGCCGTATTTGATAAATCCAAGTTGTTTATAAATCACTGTGTACTCTCCTAGACAACCACATATACTCCTCTAAGAAATGCAATTAGGCTGGTATCCCCTAACACTTCTTTTCTCTACCTCTTTGGTAAAGTGAAGCATGACATTTGCTTTTCCTATGAATGTCTCCTTTCAAGACCTCAAAGGAAGAAGATGGTTTCAGCCAGATGTCCAGTTTGGGGACAGATCTTACCATGCTCAGATGATCTGAAACCAGTCTCGTTTGCCTCATTATCTTTAACTTTTTCCTGATTCTGCTTTAGATATGTACCTGGTGCAACTGTACTTCTTGCACAATTCCAGCACACCTTTTCAGTGAAGACTGAAGACTCTTAGTGTCATCAACCACATGTCCCCTCTGTAGAACAGAAGATCAGCATTTTCCCTGCTTTCTCTCTACCAGTAACACTACCACAGAATAATTTCCTTTACAGTACAGATCACATTATGCCTCTGCCTTTTTAGCTTTTGTTTTCACTGGCTTTTTAAACTCTTTTATATTTTGCTTAGCGATCAGAACTAATTTCCATTTTCTGTCACCTTTTGCCTTTGCTTAATGCCGAGGAAAAGCCATTGACTTAGTACAGTGAGTCTGGCCTATTGTCTCCTATCTTTCCCCTGGTCAGTTTGTGCTTTGATGGTCATTCACCTTGTGCAACTCCTCTAACCATCAAAGCTATCAGTTACGAAATCTCATGTTTATTGAAATCTGCCTAGCCCATATCCATTTTTTAAATTTACTTTTCAATTTGTAAGTCACAGACTTCATAATTTCATGGTCACCTTAGTCCCAAACCTTTATATTTTATGGGGTCTCACTACAGACTAACCACTCTGCAGAAATTTCTCATTCTGAACAGTTAGCTGGAAGAGGCATTCATGCCCCAAAGATTTGCTTCCCTGTGCAGGGTGAGATTAATGTGATTAATACTAATTTTTAAATAAGTACAATTTTTGAATGACTTGCTCTCCTTGTGTTTCTTCTGCTGTACTTGTCAGGGGATGCTACTAGTTAAAAGAATCTGAGAGTAGTGATTTAATCTTAGAATTTTTTCAGTATCATTAGGGTAACTTAGATGCTTTTGGTTAGAAGAAAATTAATTTGTAAAAGCTATTTTTCCCTCAGCCAAATCACAGCTTCTTTTTAGATAAGCAAACAGTGAAGCTACAAGGATGTAATCAATGTGGGACACAAAGAACAAAGATTTTTCCCTCTCTTCTACTAGTCTACCCTCCCACTTAATTGAAAAATAGTCTTCCTAGGAGGCTAATGAGGAAAAAGAGGGAAGCAGGGAGCAGAAGTAGGGAGAAGCAGTGCTGTAACAGAAGGTATAATTTTGACATTTTCTGACTCTTTCTGGAATGAAATAATCACAGCATCATGCCTATTTTTTCTGGATTAATATTTCTGAACTCATGTTGTCCAGCTCTCTCCAGCCATGGTCACACAGGCTGAACAATGCTTGAGGACTATCAAGGCTCCTGCTCAGAGAGCATGGATGGCACAGCTGACAGAGGTCTGCAATACCACTGAGTAAAACTCCCGTGTGCAAGTTTGCAAATCCTCCCATTTGTAACCCCTGGGATGAAAGCAGGCAAAGAAACTAGGGCTAAAGCGTGGAACAGTTTCTCATATTCCCCAGCTCCCTCTGTGCTGGAGCGGCAAGAGCATTCCTGTCTGCTGCCCTGGAGAGAAGCAGGTAGTGAGGATCACACCACTGATGAGTGCAGAGGAAAAGGAGGGTTTCATCATGGAGCCATGTCACGTTGCTGTTCAGAGTTAACAGGGAGTTTGTTGACCAAAGTGGAGAGTGGTTATAGCACTATAAGCAAATGTTGCTTATAGACCTGCTTTGAAGACTGTTTGTAAGGCAGGCCACTTTACTGAGATACGACAGGAGAGGAATCTGTAGAAAATTGTTGTTTCCCAGAAAATCTTTGCTATGTAGAAGATGTTACCAAACTCTAAAAAATCTATGAAAAATTGTTCTCTCCTGGAAACTCTTTGCCATATTGAAGAAGTTACTGAACTCTTAAAAATAAAACAATTAAATAAAACTAGAGGCTAGGCAGGAGGGGAAAAAGATGGATATGAATAGCATTTAAGAGAGAGAAAACTAAGGGAGCTGTTAAACTCCAGCAACTTTAATAGTCATGACAGCTTAAAAGTCATTAAAGCCTTACAAGTCATCCTACCAACAAAGTCCACCTAATTGCAACAGAAATGGAATGCTTCTCTGTTGGCTCCCCTTCCTTTCATTTGTCCTAGTTGTTGTGGGAAAAGAGGCACAATTAATATTTTATCACCAAATGAATAACTGGTGCATTGTCCTTAGGCTAATATTTCTCATAAACAATATACACTGTATGAAATAAGAAATTCAGCTAACCACTAGAGAGGAGCTACTTTATTAATATAAAAAAAAAGAAAAAGGAAAAAAAAGAAGATTTAACAGAACAGCAATAAGAGTTGCTCGAGTACTTTTGGTGATTCTGAAGGCAATTCTTTATCACTTCACCTTGATTCTCCTTGGGAAGCTATCTTCTCTGCCTGCCAAGATTTCCTAGATCTTCATAAAAGTTTTTATCCAGCAAAAACTGGACTCTTGTTCTCCAGGAAAAGCTGGAGAAAAGATTCTTCAAACCCCTCATTATGCAAACCCTCTCAGGATGCTTTCACAAACACATGGCTCAGCATCCTTGCAGCAAACAAACCCATTAACATATTCTGTACACTCTGGGCTATTTCCCAGATAGCATTCCTCCCACGGTAGACACAAAACACGACTATTTGTCTTAAAGCCACTTGCCTATGAAGGAAAGAAAATCCTTAAAAGAATTACATAAGGCTGAACCACTTTCAAAATACACATGGTTCAGATGAAAAAAGCATTCTTTCCTAAATATTCAGCACTACAAATTGTTCTCAGTACATAGAACAGCACGAACTTTTCACCAGTAAAATCCTAAAGCAAGAAATTTAGGTAAAACCAAGATGTTTCATATTCTGTTTTAGTGTCTAGTCACTATCTGGAAAAGCTTCCAGTACAAAAAAAAATTATTAGATTAATCCAACATAGATGTATACTAGGGATAACTTGTCCCAAGTATCTAGGGGCAAAATCAGTGCTACTACAGCTTCTAAGAATCTCTCTGTAAAATTTTTGTGCCAACAAAAAAAAAGGCATGCATAATTTTTGAAGTATAATAGCTTCCACTATTGTTTTTTGAATGAAGGTTATTCATATTTAGAGAAATTAATTTGAAAGCCCACTTGCAGCTCTGTTCATGCACATTACTTTCAGATATCTATATATCTAACAAAGCTACAAGCAGTACAGTCAGATATTTCTAAACACAATCTACCTCTTCACTAACCAAACACAAGCTATCAATATTTCTTTCCCTCATGGCACTGAATCCTTTTCCGCTCGGCAGCAGGTAAAGCAGAGACTAATGAGGAAGGAATCATCTTTCAGAAATGCTGGGTCATTGCTGGGTCATTGCATCAGGTTTTTCAAATGTCTTCTCTTTTGGGAGATGAAGTGGCTCAGCTGGGGCTGCTAAGATGGAAAAATATCAATGTATTACTCATCTTATTCAAGATGCCAGTATGATGCAGTCTGTACTGATGTTGTAACTGGTAAGAAAATCCACTTAATGAAGCTGGGAAATGATTAAATATCAACACTCTTAACAAGAAAAAAGACATTTTCAAGATAGGTAATTTTGTAACTTTGCCCTACAGGCATTTTGTATGACAAGCACTGGAAATAAGGAAGGAATACCAGACACCCTACTTTGCTTGAGTTTTCATGTTTCACAGCTGTTGTTTATCTGGTTATCTTCTAAAAGAAAAGTTGTATTATATTGTTTGGAATTGAGGCAAGTCAAGAACAGCTCCATTGAAGCAAGCAAATTTGTGATCTAACTGTGCAAACCCAACAGCACTCCCATACCACATAAAGCCAACCTGGTGCCCAAGGGAGGTCTGGTGGTGTGTGGTGGAGAGCCAGGAAAGGCACCGCTCCACCAAGAAGCCACCTGTAAGAATCATCCTGCTCATTAAATGTCTTCATTTGTTACACACCCCATTTAAGCAGGAGTTTTCAGTACCCAAGAATCACAGTGTATTTTCCTGGCATCCATTTGCACTCAAGAGGGTGTAACTGTGGATGTTCCATTCTCCTTTCTTCTTTGAAGCGCCTAAAGAGTGGAACGAGTACTTGCAAAATGCAGTGCAATAGTGGCCTTTCAAAATGCAATGTGCAGTAACTTATACCATGGGCAAGAAATCTGTTTGGTCCTGGGATCTACCGTAGCCTTGGACACTGTAAGCCAGGACATCAGGATGTGGCTCTCATGTGTTCTGCTAATTGTTTGCAGGTATCAAAGCATTTGTTAGCTATTACATTCCCACTCTGTAGAGAGGAAAAAAGTTGAGGAATGGATGAAGAGTTGGTGTACATTTGGTCTGATTTGATCACATTTTCTGTTCATGCACTGTGTATTTGAAATAACAGCATTTAACAAACCAGTGTAACACAGCATCTCTGCTTCACCTGAGGTTTTATATTGCCTTAGGTGGTATAATTTTGACCATACCAATCCGTGATAATTGAAGGTCACTGGGTAGAAACAATGTATTACAAACATTTAGGAAAAAAATAGCTGGTAAGAAGGAAACAAGTAAGTTCTTGAAGCAGACTTCAGTTTCTGGAACCTGTTTTCAATTCATTCTTCCAGGGAATCTATACCATTTTCAGTGACTGTTGTCCAGGCCAAGCAGGGCTCTTTACCTGATTTTTATGTTATACACACATGAAAGAGTCTCTTTGATAGCCCTAACAGGGCTAGGAAAATAGAAATTATTTTTCTGTGACATAGCTTCAATATGATTAATGATTCACATTTGTAAAGCTGTTTTCAACTAACAAAGAGCAGAGAATGATACAGGGGTTTTGAATGTAGGGTGGTTGCTCCTGAAATTAGTTGTCTAAAAGATGATAAAAGGAGAACGGACCACTGCTGCCTGTCGGGAAGACTACAAAACATCGCCCATAGCCTTAAAACTGGGCTTTCAGGGACACTACATGTGACATAACAAGTTACATCTGATGTGGTGGATACTTCCAGCCTTTGGCAGACAGAAAATTTTATATTGTGCCTAAGGGAAAGTACAGTTATTTCACAAGGAGAAAACAGATTTGAGGATAATCATGTTTTTAGCATGGTAATGCTCTGCAGTTCTCCACTGCTCTCCTCAAAATGTGATACCAATGGGGTAAGGGCTTAAAGGCATGAGGTGTTTCCCTTGCAGTTTTGGGGCATCAACAGAGTACACTTGTAAATCCTGTGGTATCTTCATTGTCTTCTCCTGATGCAACATTTCATAAAGTCAGAATGATGATATTTTGCCTTCTATTTATTTTCTCAGCTGAAATTTCTATGGAATCAAAACCGGACTGCTAGTTTAACAAATACGAACCATTCCTCTGCATCAGAAGTGATGTCTTATTGCTGGGCATATGACATGAGCTGGGCCGTCCTTGCAAGACCAAATCAATGGCTAGCCCTGGGAAACCCCTCTGGAATGATGTTTGGAGGGTGAACAGACTACTCAGGTTTCACTACTTGGATGCTGTAAGCAAGATGAAACTTACATGCCCTATTCTACTTGTGACATGCTCTGCAGCAGCTGATGCCTGGAATACATTTCTAAATTTAGGAACCTTCTGCCTTTCTGGGCTTATTCCAGGTGCGTCAAGTCACAAAGATCAGAGGTCATCAGACAAGTCAGAAAACCCTTAGCCTTTTGCTGTAATTTAGTAGTATTTCTTATTGCCCTTACATTCTTTTGGAATGAAGAGCTTTGTTTTCAACTGAAAGTCCCAGCAAACCTCACCTGGGTTACTAAGATTGCTCCTTTACTTATTGGACCTGCAGAAAAACATCTTACTGCAAACTGGACTGCCTAAGCACTTTCTGATTGCAATGTGGATTCTTGGGGGGATCACTTGTCTGAAATTCACTGTCCTGATTATTGAGTATCCTTACACATAAACAGCAGAAATGAGGCAAAATATGGACTCAAACCAGGAAAGAGTACTTACAGTTTTCTAAGTATGTTTTTAAAAACGCACAAGATTAAGACTGAATGGAAGACTTCTAATATAAGCTTAGAGCTCCAAGATTTAATTAAGTTATTTTCTCTGGTGTCTTATTTGATATGAGCATTACATGCTCCCCAACCATATGCTTACGTATTACCAGTAATCCATGTTTACTGGGAATATCCATCTATTCACAGTTTGTGCAGTTAAGGTTCTGTAGGAAAGTTCATGTTCCCCAAAATTGGTTTTCCTACAAACAAAAAGTTCTTTAAATAACCCAGCAGTAGCTCCACCATTTAGGACATTTTCCCTGAGCTACAATCAAAGATGACAGGGTCTGAGCTGGAATTGTTTTCTCTCTCTGGTATCTATTTGCAGACCACAAATGTTTCTTCTGGTGTTGAAGATCTATGTTACAATTTGAGTCCACCAGTTGATTATAGACTTATCTACATAAGCTTTATCAAGCTTGGAAAACCAAGGCTCCAGACCATGCTTCTGGTCCCCACTTCCTTTTCTAGTCATTGTGTGCCTTGACATGCATATAAAGTCTTTGCAGCAATGGGTATATACTACTGTGCACAGCACTGGGTGGGGAGACGCAACCCCCCTCGATATCCAGTAGGAATTCAGAATTCCTGACTCACTACATATAGAGAGTGACAAGAAGAGAAAAAGAAGAAATAAAACAAGCTCAGTAGTTAATGGGCAAAGAAAACCACCATCATGTTAAAAAGATTAATCAATTGCTTGGGAACTGGATTTTGACAGCTGAATTAAAAAATAAAACTCCCTTAGGAATTATCAACAAAAGTTATTTAATTTTTGCAGGTGTGTCACACCATGGGCCTGAGAGGCGCCTCAAGCCACACCTTCGGAAGCACCACATCTCAGCTGCCACTGCAAAATAGGAAAAATATGAAGAATTCTGAAGAGCAAAAATTCATTCCATATTCTAACAGACACCAATGAAGTTCACTTCATGCAATGAGACATAATTCCTGTACCAAAGAGCTCAGCTTGTATCATACTAAATGTATGAGAAAGATTAAGTGCACAAATGAACACTGGAGTACAAGATGCAGAAGAACTGCTGAAGTACCTTGCTTCAAATAATGCAAGAAGCTTTTGGTAGAGGTAAGAGTTTAACCCAGGGGTAATTCTGCACTTCATCCTCTAATGGCTGATTTCTTTCCTTGAGGCAATTCCCAGAGACACACTGTACTACCGATATTGTCTAGACGAATGCAGGATGCAAAGTCTTGGTGCCTGTGACTCTTTCCCCTAGCACTGACTGCAAACTTTCCCATTGATGTGCTGGTTTTGCCTAGAGGGTATACAATTACTAAAACAATTTGATTTCAGTAGGTATTCTAGCAGAGAGGGAAGTACATGGTTACAATAACCTCTGCCTATAGAACTCACTTCATTTAAGTGTCCATACTTTTTGCTGGTAAAAATGTCAGTCCACAAAGGGAAGTTTTGCTTGTGTAGCTGCATTAGTAAAACTGTTCTAGTATTGAGTAGGAGTAATTTAACAAACTTTCATGTGGAGGACTAAATGCATTTTCCTGGGAATGGGTCAGCATGAACATGGTGACCTTGCTTTACCAGGTCTTCCAGACCATTTACAATATAAAAAATGTTTTTACAGCTTTTTGAAGTTCCACCAGTGATCCAGTTACTCAGAAGCAGCTTCATCTGTTTCTAGTCTTTTCTTTGGTAGGTACTTTGTTTTTGAAATTACTTGCCTTCTTAGGACTCTGGTGCTCTATTTAGGTGAATTTGTCCTGAGGTAGACTGACAGCTACAAAGAAGGGAGAAGAGATCTCCATTCAAGCCCTAGAAGACCCATGCTACTGGCAACTAGAGCATATCAGACCCTTGTCCACAGATTCTTTTACATGGGTACTACCCAGGTGGACCAGTTTCAGTACATACCTCTCTTCCACTGTCTCACAGTTATGACTCCTTGCATATCAGGCAAGGACTTCCTTGGCTAAAGGACTTCTAAAAAGAAGCATGGACATTGTCCAAGTCTGAATCCAATGGCTGGTAAACTGGAATTTACCTTTTATTCCAAATATTCTTTCTAAGACATCAATTCTAAAGACATAATCCAATACTCCAGTTGCTTGAACTTGCTGATCAAACTTTGCGACACACAATGTGCTTTGCTCAGGAGTCCTAACTACAGCTCTGAGTATTGATTACATGGAAGTCCCTGGTAAAGCTCTGTTTTATCCTTAAACTAATTTTTTATGTTGTTGGTTTTGCAAAATTTTTGAGTTTTCCTTCTTTTCTCATTCTCTTCCCCTCCTCTGTTGCTTGGAAGTACTCCTGACATCTTTGTTAAGTCCTTTTTCCTGTGTGGCCACAACAGGTCACAGCAGATGCCATGCAAGTCTTACTTTGAAATGGCTTTAATTCATGTGCATTTGTTGTATAAAGTCTCTTGCTGCCTCCATTTATTAGTCCGTATCTCTCCCCTACAGGTTTTGCTGCCCCTGTGTACATGTCATACCCAAGTCAGTTCACTACTTTGAGTTCTTAAGCTATCTGGGGCTGAGGCCCGGTTCCTCAGTATCTTACACTATAGCGCCACATACCATTTCAGCCCACAAGCCTGTATTTATGCATGGCAATGAGCATATTTTACCTTTGCAATGTGCTGGACCAAGCGCACTGAATGTCCCCTGTTTTCACTTTTACCATGTCAGTCATGCATTGTATTCTTGGATGTCTACAGTTTTTTCCAAAAGCACTGAACTTCTCTGTTACAGCTTGTTTGCATTTTTAAAGTGAGACCATGATACATGCACAAGCAGATTTCCATCTATTCCTGAACATGCCTCCTTGGGACTTTTTTCTTTAACTACAAATTCTCAATGAAATTAATTACATGTGTCTCTTTCCGATCAGTCAGGATTCCTTAGTGCACATCCAGTCTTTCTTTGCCTTTCAGTGGACCATCAGTGGGGCTTTGCTTTACTTTCTGCCTTAGGATTCACATACTGCAGGAGTTAACATACCCTGCAGGGAAGGTGAGATGCTGATAGATTGCGAATTTTTTAAAATTGAGGCTCAGACTGCCAATGCCCACTGGGTGGCTCCAGACACTGCACCTTGCCCTACCTCTCCACCTACTCAGCGCCAGCCCAGCCCTGCCGAAGCACATGTCAGTGCTAAAGATCAGCAAGAGTGACAAGGCAGAGTCTGGGGTCATAAACTGATGATGCATCAGACACATAAATAATCGGTATTGGTAAATATTTGCATCACGGTAGTGCCCAGAGGCCCAGTGGAGGGTGATTGTGCAGGAAGAAATATCAAGGCCTAAGTTCCACACATTGCCCTTAAGGCAGTTGACTGAGGTGCCTGAAGTCAGGAGAGAGGGGCTTACACGGGCCACAGAGGTGATGCTGTTCCCTCACTGACTGCATGGGATGATGATTCAGTGTAAGTGACTTATTCAAGTTCCTGGAACTCAACAGGATCAACCTGACCCTTTGGGAGAATGGAATATGGAAGGCCAGAACTACAACTCTGTCTTCCCTGGCTCTGGGACTAGATGTGTGTAAGCATGTGTGCATGTACATTGCATGTCTTAACCTCAGAATTTTATCTCCACACACACACACACACACGCACACACATACACGCACATGTACACTGCCTGTTCTGGCCTCTTTATGTCCAGCACATAAAGAGTGATTTGGCAGAGAAGAGACAAGTCTCCTGATTTAATTTGAAGAGAGACTAATGATCCCATAAAGCAATAAAAGAAACTCATGCTGTTGCCTTACTCTCTCTGCCTGATCTTTCTAAATACATTCCTGGTTTGTCATGTCTTTCAAGTTTGTGCACATATAGGTTACATTCATACAAACTTGTCTTCCTGCTATATAATTTCCACAATTTTATTTTTTTCCATCTGTCAAGTGCTATATGACCAACTGTATGTAAGGAGCTGTTTCACCTGTTAGTACAGGTGAAAGTTTAGCAACTATATCCCCATATTAGGGCTGGCATACAAGGAAAGCAAACAAACCAGCCAACCCCAACAAAAGTATGCATTACAAGGAAAGGAATGGACTCCAGTAAGTTTTGTTTTACTCCAGGCAACTATCCCATTTGGACCATGATTAATAGTTAATTTGGACATAATGAAGTTCAACAGTTTCCCACTCTTCATGCTATATACAGTTTACTGCCCCAGGAAACCCCTGTCAGTTCTACTAGGCTTAAAAGAGTTGTGAGGATCTTAGACAGCTTTGCACCTGTGGTGATTCAATACATAAGATAATACATGCTTAAGGAAAAGACTTCTCTATCTGGCTAACACCACCACATTAAGAGATGTACATTTTTTAACTCTGAAGTGTTAAAGCCAAGGAGGCTCAGCAGTTATTAATTTGTTAATATTTCACTATGTCTCATCTGGTATGGCAACAGAAACCTAGCCTTGCACAAAATGTCCATCTTATTCAAAGCCTGCTGTTACTGAAATTGCATTTTTTTTGCTGAACCCCACCTAGAGGTACTGCCCCTTTCACAAAAGGGTGAAGCATGTGAGCTAGTGTTAACTCATATAGAAACTGATGGCACTTTACAAGTGTTATCTTGCCTAAAAGATGCATCCTTATGTGGGGGTTTTAAGCCCAGCTGGAGATGAAACACCATGAGAAGAAATTAATTCTACCGTAGCTGAAGCCAGGACACCTTGACAACTGGCCTGTTTTCTCCAGGAACATGCCTCTAAATTGATAGCACACTGACATGAATGAAGTGTCAGAAGCAATAGAAGTGGAAAATCCTTTGCTATGTACAGGCAGAGTTTTGGGATTTCTTTTACATCTGGCTCTCAAATTAGGCAAATGGGTGTCTTTATCAAGGTCCATATATGGTACACGTATTTAAGGAGAGCAGACATAGGTGATGTGGAGGGAGTCTGTGCTCCAGTTGAAGAGTCTATCCTTTTCTCCACTCTGTAATATGTATAGAAATCATGAAGTTATTACAAGTTAGCAATGCCTAGGAGTTGTGGAAGATATAGAGATTGCTACTATTAAACCCAGAACACCAGCATTTAAGCAACTGTTAAAGCACTGGCTTGTCATTCTGCTATTTTAAGTATGAGTTGAGTTTCAGAACTGAAGTAGTAAGCTGTGTTATTATTTTTAGTGTCAGCTTCTGTTGGGAGTTACATGGGTTTTTTTTTCGTTTCTTAGCTAGTGGAATTTTTCCCATTTAGCTGAGAGAAAAGCCTTGATGGTTGGTACATCATCGGTATTTTAAAAGACAAAGAAATCGGCTGGTCCCCAGGGGCAGTGGGAAGGGGAGCGGGTTTGGTTTTTTTTTTGGGGTCCTTCTGGGAGAGCAACACAGACACTCTCGGAGCTGTTTCTGCTGGGAGAGAAGGTTTTTGCCATCATCCAGACGGAGCGGCTGTTGCTTCTGCTTCT